>JAQGAF010006127.1:0-10762 GCA_034687865.1 Kryphioiulus occultus | reverse complement strand
TTATTCGCAGAGATTTTATGTACACAATTTTTTCAATTTTTTAACATGGCAGGGGTGGGAGGGGAACTTCCCGTTAAAGAGCCTTTTATCCTCATGACATTCACGGGTAAAGGAATTAAGTAGCTTTCAGTGAGCATTTTTTTTAATTTAGAAAGCATGCAAATGTGTCAGAATTTAAATTTATGTGGACATGTATGATAAAAACAAGTGGTGTGCGACTTTAATGTTTCCACCATAACCAAGTTAGACAAATTTCAATGATTTTCGTTTCTTTGCTTCAGTATCGCTTTTTTGGTGAGCCAGTAGTAAAAGCATGCATCGAAAATGGGTGCCATCATATCGACATCAGCGGAGAGCCCTCTGTAAGTAAAGCATTTTCACTTCTATAGCCAAACTGTGATAACGTCTTTTACATAGTCAGTTTCTCAACATTAGTTTAATTTTTTTCAGTTTTTGGAGGGCATGCAGATGAAGTATCACGAAGCTGCCCAGAAGGCACGTGTTTTCATCTTGGGGGCTGCTGGCTTCGACAGTGTTCCATGCGAGACTGGGATTCAGTTCCTACAGGAGAAGTTTGGCGGTAGGGTGAAGTTTGATGCCAAAATTAGCGTTTTTATCACCCATACAATGTTTCCTAATTTTAGTGTATTCTTCATCCAAATTGTATGCAGGTGATATCAATTCCGTGGAAACGTTCCTGATTCCAAAATCCGGACCTGATGTAATAAACCAGTTTTCTTTTGTCAATTTGCGTTTTCCTTTTCATTTTACACTCATTCGCCTGCTTCCTTTAGCAAATACAAATAAATACTGGTACATGGTATTCGCTCATTCACGGCATCGCCAATCGCAATGAACTTGGACCACTTCGCAGGGCCATTTTCGCCAATCCTGTACCGAGGAGCAGCCATAGACTGAAAAGCAGGTGCGTCATTTCCAATTCTGTTTCCCAGTTTGATAGACAAATCCGCTTTGGCATTGTTTAGAAAAAAAGAAAATCTTTCAGAATCTAAACTTAGAGCCGTTGTGTTTCAGAGGAATTTTGTTCCAGGGTGAGGAAGTGAAGAAATGGTGCATGACCTTGCCAGTTACAGACAAGTCCGTTGTCACCAGAACGCAACACTACAATTATCACAACCGAAAAATTAAGCCGGTAAGTCATACTAGAGATACGACACTGTTGTGCATTGGGCACTGTTTCACGAAATTGTATTTCTTCATTTAGGTTCAAATATATACATACATGGTGATGGCTTCGTTTTACTATGGCCTACTGACTGTGCTTGCTGGTGCATTCGTAGGAATTTTTGCCAAGTTTAAAATCGGACGCTTTCTCTTGGAAAAGGTGAGTTGCGACATAACTAGCACCATATCTGAACACAAAGATATTTCACACTTTTTTCAGGACGTTTTTTAATGCCGGGTTATTTTTTCCTCCAGTTTCCATCTTTCTTTTCTTTCGGATTTTTCTCACCAACGGGTCCAACAAGGAAGCAGGTAAACCAACTCCTTTTTGCACAAAAGTAAGTTTGGAAAAATATTGCGTGTAAAATTTGGTGTTTTCCAGGTAGAGGACGCTGGCTTCCGCATGGTTATTGTTGCAAAAGGATATCCTGAAAAGCAGTCCGAACCGCAGGATCAGCATAAGGGTCCACCTACTAAGACAATGATAGCTGCCATCGATGGACCAGGTATGGTTTTTAATATTGGTACCAGTTTGTACAACCTGTTTACTAATGTTAACTGTTAACTATTTTGTTATCGTATTTCAGAGGCAGGGTACATAACTACTCCCATTTGCATGGTCCAGGTGGGGCTAACTGTCTTGAAAGAAAAAGACAAATTGCCTAAGGAGTATGTTCTTATACTATTTCCTTAAAATTTCAATAAGTCGTTCGGCCTTCCTTATGATTCCGTTCGTTTCAGGGGCGGCGGCGTGCTTACACCCGGAGCAGCCTTATATGACACTTCACTCATTTCAAGGCTCGCTAAAAATGGTCTTAAATACGAGATTTTGAACAACTAATTGATTTCCTAATGTTGCTACTAAATTTCTAGTGTTGCTTTCAGTCGCGACGATGGTTTATCAAATATATTATTATTTGAGCATGTCTGATGTTAGCTTTTTTGCCACATTTCAGCTGTGTTTAGTTGAGCCTAAAGATTATCCTAATGTTAATGGGTGTGAAATATTTGCTTCGGTAAGCTGGTGTAACTACTGTTTAAGTGTATACAGTCTAAAACTTGTTACGGAGATGATTAAATACTGTTTTCAACTACAAAAATGTTTGATTCGATTACCATTTAGAAGCCCATTTTCCAAAACTGGCCGACAAATGAATGATCTCAATCAATAATAAAAAAAAAGGTTCTGCATTTGGTTGAGATCCCCCTGGACTGGGGACTCTGCTATACTAAACGAAATTAGTATATCTTACTGCTTTTAAAAACATTTGTTTTTCCCCGTGTGGCATGGTTCAACTGGTTGAGGCAGAAAAACACTAATTGGCGAAAATTTTAGAAAAACTAGGTCACAGAAGCTGTATTTTAGCGCACAATAACATAAAAAATATTTAGTTATTATAATAAAGAAACTGTAGGCGAAATTTTTTAAACAGCCAGATTTCATGTAATATATTTGTGCTAGCATTTTAATGAAATTTTTTTAAAAAAAATCTCCCATAGCTAATGGCTTTAAGAGTAGATTGTTTAAAATGTTATTGAGATAGAATTAGTGAAAAAGTTGTGAGGGTTTAAAAAAATAATGACGCCAAAAATGAATTTTTTTGACATTTTGAAAATATTAGAAATACTAATAATATCAAAAAAGCCATAGGCGAACATTTTCTTAAAAGCTGCTACAAATAATTGATTTTATGTATTTTCATGAAATTTTTGTTGTGAATAATGAAAGCAAATTGAACATAGCCGATTGCAATTTTTTGTTTAAGAACTAGATGACTAATACTGTGTTGATTTTAATTAATTTTCATTAATTCTTGGTTTTTGTAAGCATCTTCATTCAAATAATGGCATTTTTTTTTAAAGAGAAGATTGTTTAAAATGTCATTGAGCATTTAAAAAAACTATAGATAAAGACTGGGCGAACTTTTTCTTAAAAACGACTAGAAATAATGGTTTTTAGGTGTATTTTCCTGAAAAGTTTGTGTTAAAATTAAAAGCAAACAGAACACTAGCTGATTGCATTTTTTTTTTTTTGAAAAACTACATTACTAATACTGTTTTGCTTTTAGATGTATTTTCCGGAAATTTGTCGTGAATATTGAAAGCAAACTGAACACAAGCTGATTGCATTTTTTTTCGAAAAACTGCATCACAAATGCTGTTTTGTTTGATAAATTTTGATTTTAGATGTATTTTCCTGAAATGTGTCATGAATATTGAAAGCAAACGGAACACTAGCTGATTGCCATTTTTTTTTTGAAAACCTACATCACTAATACTGTTTTGATTTTGATTAATTTTTATTTTAGATGCATTTCCCTGAAAAATTTGTCGTGAATATTGAAAGCAAACGGAACACTAGCTGATTCCATTTTTTTTGAAAACCTACATCACTAATAGTGTTTTGATTTTAGATGTATTTTCCTGAAATTACTGTCGTGAATAATGACACATTTTTTTGTAATTTTTTAAAAAAAACTTAATCACTAATATTGTACTGTTTTGATTTTGATTAATTTTAATTAATAATTGTAGTTAGTGCCGCAGGCTAACTTTAAAAGAAAAACTGGATCACAGATGACGAATTTAGCGCCCTAATTTCATACAAAACTTCTGGTACTATTTCAGAGTATTTCCGCCCCCTTTTACCGACTTCCGGCCGCCATCTTGCTCCATTTTCGAAGCATCGAGTGTCGCACTTCGAGGCCAGAGTAAGTGAGTAGACGGATGGTGCCCCCTGGCGGCCAGTGGAGCAAGCTCGGCATTCTACTGAGTCTGTCTTCTGACAGCGACTTCGCATCTCTGCCAATTCCCACTCAGCTCATTTGGCAGTGAAAAGCGAGGCTGCGATGCTCGTTTTTCCTTCGGCTGCTGGCCCCGACCCCTTCCCTCGAACGTCCGTCCGAGGATGATGCCAAAGTGACACCGAATCGAGCGCGTTGGCCCCCGTGGCTGCTCTGTTGACTTTCGTTCGTTTATTTCTCCACCTAAATTCAGTTCTTGATTTCGCTGTTGGATGCAAACAGCCAGATTCGCTTTCGTCGTCGTGCTAGCCTAGGCCTCGCGACGTCCGGATTAGGCCTCGCACGACGTTTCAAAGTGAAACGGATTTTTCGATCGGAAAACTTGCGTCGATCCGCGATGGCAACCAGCCTCACTCAGATGCTCTTCGTCACCGCCAACGTCGGATCCATCTTCGAGGAAGTAAGTTCAAGTCAACGTTTCCTTCTTTTCTAACGGGACTTTCAGAGGCTATTCATCCCTCTGACATTTGCCCTCATCCTGCTATCATTGGCTGTGTCACGTACGAGTCACGACTGACTTTCATGAACAGTTGAGTTGAGACATGCACGCTTTTCTACATGTGGTTTGTTTGTTTTACGAGAAAATGGCGCCTGGGGATGCGCTTCTGAGATGCTTCGGTAACGCGAAGGTATTGCCTGATTCCAGCGCCATCTATGATGCGTGATGCGCAACTGGCTGTCACGATGTATATTGCCATGTAATGGGGACCCTACACCAGCATTATTACTGTCAGTTTCGGCAAATACAGACAGTAATAATGATCGTGTAAGGGTATTGATATTCGACAATGACGATTATCCGGATTTTCGGATAACTACTGTCAGTATCGGGATATTGACAGTGATACTGAACGTGCTGGGGCGTTCGTCAGTAACTCTGTCAGTATTGTGCCAGCAGCCTTGGAAGACTGACGTGCCACATACGTTGGATTTCGATAAAGAAATCCAACGATCATTCTCAATCATCATCGTATGTTTTGCGAGTGAGTATTGAAATCATCGCTAAATTAGTCTTGTACATAATTATAAGTCTCCAAATAGGCTTTTGTCTTTAATTTTGATCCGTGGTACTTTAGAATCTCATTCAACGGTAACTACTGATCATGTAGGGTGGCGAAAATATTGACGCATGCTGTCATTTCAAATGATTCTAAAGTGACTGACAGTATTACTAGCCGTGTTCATACTAATAAAATAGACTCTCAGTCACTTTAGAATTAAGAGAAATGACAGTATGCGTCAATATTTTCGCCATCCTGCATGACCAGTATTTTACTGTCAATAAAAAGTTCAGTATCAACGTGAGCTTCGTTGAGTGAGCTTCTAAAAACCCTACGCGGCTAGTAATACTGTCAGTCACTTTAGAATCAGTGGAAATGACAGCATGCGTCAATATTTTCGCCACCCTACATGATCAATATTTTATTGCCAGTAAAATGCTCAGTATCAACGAGAGCTTCGTTGAGTGAGGCTCTAATGGGAACCCTACACTGCTAGTAATACTGTCAGTCACTTTACAATCAGTAGAAATAACAGCATGCGTCAATTGTTGCGTGGCCCTACATGATCAGTATTTTACTGTCAGTGAAAACTCTGTATCATCGCGGGCTTCGTTGAGTTAGGTGCTATAGTATAACATGGATCAAAATGAAAAGCAAAAGCCTATTTGGAGACGTGAAAGGTTTATTTAGCGATTATTTCAATTCTCACTCGCACACCAAAAACGGTGCGATGATGATTGATAAAAATGACGGGAAATGTGTTCTTACACGAATTTCTTCGACGAAATCCAACGTACATGTACAGTATGTGGCACGTCCATCTTCCATGGCTGCCTGTGCAATACTGAATGATATTATGACGAACGACCTTACACGGTCAGTATTACTGTCAATATCTCGACACTGACAGTATTTATCCGAAAAACCTTATAATCGTCATTATCGAGCAACAATTCATCATTAATTCCCTCTCACGATCTGAATTACTGCCGTATTTGTTGAAACTGACAGTAGCCTAATGCTCGTGTGCATATAATTCGTGGAAGACCGGTCATGGCAGTCATGAAAAATAATGAAATGAAATTCAGGTGATGGAAGTCTTGAAACATAATGAAATGAAATTCAGGTCATGGAAGTCATGAAAAATGATAAAATGAAATTCAAGTCATGGAAATCATGATAAATAATGAAATGAAATTCAGGTCATGGAAGTCTTGAAACATAATGAAATGAAATTCAGGTGATGGAAGTCATGAAAAATAATTAACTGAAATTCAGGTCATGGAAGTCATGAAAAATAATAAAATGAAATTCAGGTCATGGAAGTCTTGAAACATAATGAAATGAAATTCAGGTCATGGAAGTCATGAAAAATAATAAAATGAAATTCAGGTCATGGAAGTCATGAAAAATAATGAAATGAATTTCAGGTCATGGAAGCCATGAAAAATAATAAAATGAAATTCAAGTCATGGAAGTCATGAAAAATAACAAAATGAAATTCAAGTCATGGAAGTCATGAAAATAATAAAATGAAATTCAGGTCATGGAAGTCATGAAAAATAATGAAATGAAATTCAGGTCATGGAAGTCATTGAAAGGTATTGAAATTTATATCATGGTCATGGGTTTTTTGCCTTTTATTGATACACAAAATACAAATTCGGGTAAAAATTCATCAACTTCATTCAGTTTTGTAAAAACCTCGACCATGGCGTTTTTTTGTTTTTTTGCCAGCAAACAGGTAGAGGATATTATTGAAAATCACTATTTAATGATGACATAAATCTTTAATGGCCCCATATTCTAATAGTCATTGAAAGGTCATGGAATTTGTCATACCAAATCCAATAAACACTCCGGGAATGATTTTGTCATCTTGCTAAAATTTAAATATTATACTTCAAATGACATGTAGGCTACCGTTTTTTAAAATTAATTTCTTTTCGGTGTACATGTGTGCAGTATTACCTGTTGACTGTCCTGTTTCTTGAAGATAATCACACCTTTTCAAGCGCAGAAACACCTCAAAAACACCCCAAAATTGTGGTAACAGGTATCATCTCTAACACCTTCAAGTTAATTAGAAGGGGCTTAGGGGCCTACAAGGTGTGACTCCGAAAGTTGAATTGGTTCCAAAGGTACGTCTAAAAGGCATCGGAAAACAATGGGAGACTCGTACTCTCTGACAGGGTATGGAATGAATTTTTTGATCCTGATAAAATTTGATAAAATACTCTTGAGTTGGCATGTACCATTATTTTTAATTAATAGACAGTTAGAGAAATTCCGTACGAAATAAAATAAATACGAAAACGAAATCACATTTCATAAGCATATGCCCTTTTTCGTATTTCGTGAAAACAGTTAGGGAAATTTAGTACGAAAATACCCCAAATCAGTAATAAAGATGTGTGACCATCCAAATAGTTCGGCTATATCCCTATTAGTCCCTATAGGGATTTATTTACGAAAGTCCCCATTGCCGTGATCACAATGTTTTCTACGCATGCGCACCTGTTTTTTTTCGATTATTTCGTTTGAGTATACATTTCGCACGAAGTCATGGCATAGATTTCGAACGAAATGTGTAGTTTTCTTAACATTTCGCTGGAAACACATTTTTATCACTGGAAATAATGTCAAAAGGTAACATTTCGTACGAAATCAGATTTCGTACTAAATTTCCCTGTCTAATTTCTTAACGAAATACATGTATGCAGTCGGTAAAGGCATTTTTGCCTGTTGGTATCTGCTTCTTGAAGTTGTGCTGAGGACCGTTCTATTTCTTGAAGAAGTTGTATCATTGTGCCTTTCAAAAATGCAACTTGCAAAGGTGTGAAATTTCGAGTGTATTTGCTGCAATCCACATGCTGTTCGTTGCTTGTAATATCCTACGAGAGCTGGCCCACTTGTAAGTTGAATCGACCTTCATGTGTTTTGGCCACGATTTCAAATTTGTCAAGTTAAAGGTCATGGAAACTGGGTTTGACAGAATTTGGGACGGATATCCAGGAAGATACACATCTAAATAACGTTTAGGTTTTGTCATGACCAAGCCTTCTCCTTCTCATCCTAAAAAAAATAGTTTGAAGTGACAGAAGACAGTGAATTGACACCCAACTGTCTGCGTGAACCAAAATGGCTTTTCTTGTCATAGAATGGCATAGGTTACATTTGTAGGGACAGCTTGTATTGTGAGCTTGCAGGCATGTGGCCAGTGTGAAAATTGTACCCTTGTGTGAATTTTTTTTTGAAAAACTGTGAAAATTGGGCAAATTGACAATTTAGGTGAAAAATTCTCTGAAAATGAATTTCACAAGAAATCCAGTTTAAAACTATGAGGAATTCCCCTCTTTTCAGTTCTTAATTTCATAAAAAACGTACTAAAATTTGATTATTGACGATCTTTTGATCTTTTGAATGCATTTAAAATAATGCATTATGTCTTAAAAATCATTTCCATGAAAATACACTTGAAATCCATTTTTGGTCGAATTAAAAAAAAATTGCCTATGGCGTTCTCTTAAACATTGATATTACATTTTACACCACACAATTTTTTTATTAGAAAACCTAGCTGAAATTCACTAGTTCTGGTCTAGTTTTGTAAAAATATTTGGCTCACCAAAAAATTACCTTTGGCATTCTAAATATTGTAGGTGGATCGCGTCCTCCAGTTTGAAACGCCATGTTATACACCTTCAAATAGCTATTTTTTCTCCAAAATATTGGTTAAAAAATCCGAAAAAAATCAGATATTTTCATGTGAAAAAATGTGTATAGCCAGATTATTGCATATGAAAAATATGAAAAATATCAGATCCGTGGATTTGAAAAATTGTATACCAACTGGCCACATGCCTGAGTTTGTCAAGGGATCAATCACTGTAAACTGTCTGCAGTGAAAATGTGCATTCTACTGAATTCCATACAATTGGTGGGCTGTCAGGCCATATATTGTTCTCTGTTGAATAAAGTGAATTTGAGACACTGAAATGAATCTTTTCGGTAGCCTCCGATTTTCCGCCATCTTTGTTCAGCTGTGGAGGTCACACCTGGCATTCGCACAGATGGTTTTGGCATGTTACATGATGACGACTTCCGTTTAATTCACTAATCCTTCAGTGTGCAAGCTGAGTAAATATTTTTAATGTTGTTGTCACGAAGTGTGCAAAATTTAGCCCAATTTCTCCTATTGTCCACAAAGTGCAACACTCGAAATTACAAAGTTGCATTATTTCTGTACAACTTCTAAATCTTTCCCACCTCGGTCTAATTCAGGGTGTCTTATACACCGGTCAGGGAAGTCATGGAAAAGTCTTGAAATTTACATCAGGGTCATCTTTTCATGGATTCACAAAATATAAATTTGGGTTTAAATTCTACATTTGTCACCTATTTCCGCAAAAAATAGCCTAATTTTTGGCCAATAATCATGTCACTACAGAGGCAGATAATGTTTCTGATAATCGCTATTTAGTCATGATGTAAAACATGAACGGCTCCATATATAGGCATGGAGACATTATTGAAGTCGTTGAAAAGTCATGGAATTTGCAATACCAAATGAAGTAGATACCCTAATTAGCACGCAGTAGCCTACTGACACCTGCCAACAAAATTAATTTATGTTGACTTTGACCATGCATATTTTTCCGAAATACAGTAGAACCTCCAAAGTTGACCACCTCTCCACGTTGACTAAATTTTAACTGACCGGACGGTCACCACATTAGGAAGGTGACCGTTACATGTTGACCACCTGCATAATCTGTATATTGTATGTTGACCACTTGGACTATGACACACAATAGTAATTTACTCTCTGTATGTTGACTAGCATGATCTCAACATGTACAGTCATGGATGATTAAATTTATTGGCTGCTTGCAAAACTTGTACTGTATACCCCTGATCAGGTAACATTTTTTTACTTTATTTAAAATTCACGGAGCGAAGTCCATAAAGGACTTGTAAGCCCTGATCATCTACAAGCGAAATAGAACATCACTATATATACAATACAAAAATAGACAATCGCTATTTCCCTACATAAGGAATCAATATTAACATAGAATCAAACCTGCTACATTTAGCTTTTTACAGAGTTAGCGTTTTTCATAAACAAGGCATGTAAGCATTATTCATATATGACATTCAGAAGGATAAGCATAATCATAGGATTCATACATGCCTTTCATAAAACAACACAATAATAGTAAGTAAACCTCATAGTTTTTAACTGCATCTTGCGAAGTAAGCTTTTAATGCTTTTTTAGTTCACCTTGTGATTTCGCGGAGAAGAGACACTCTGGTGGATGGAACAATATAACTGCGTAAATGTTTCCCATAGTTATTCTTAATAAAAGGTACATGTACTGAATACATGTATCTATATGTTGAATTTCTAAATATTGCTGTTTTAAAGTTCGATACATTTTTGAACTCATTTCCAAAGGTAGAAAAGTTAATTTTGAACCTCTTCAGTATAAAGGGGGCTTGGCAGTAAATAAGACCGGAAAGTTCTCTTTTTGATGGGAATCTCAAAAATTAAACATTGCAGAATTTCATTCGAGATTTGTGCTGTTTAATACCACATCAGATAGGGTAATTGCATGGATATGCTTTCTAATCTAACATAATGAAATTTGTAAGTACTACTATGCAGTACATGTACATGTAATTGCTGGATAAATTTGCAGCACATTAGCAATACTGGAATGATATCAATCATGAATGATCAATGGTTACTGTAAAATGTAAGTCATA
>JAQGAF010006126.1:0-10764 GCA_034687865.1 Kryphioiulus occultus | reverse complement strand
TGGAATGCCTAACCTAACCTAACAAAGGCATGCATGGTTAGGCATTCCAAACGGCCAAGGTGGATACATACCGGATTAATCCCCGTATTATGTACATGGGTGTTGCCCAAGTACAGAGATGTCACCAAAGTATGATTGCACGTACTGTATTCCTCTCAAGAACGACCAATCTTTGTTGGCACTGGCAGGGCTATTTATATACAAAGGACGTTTTACGATTTCGGTGTCCGGTTACCCTGTTACAGTTGTTGGAGAAAGACATAAATTGACCCGGGGGACAGCCGCGCGTCGGCTAATTGTTGACTCGGGCTCGCGTCCGTTTAGCGGCTGTTTGGGCAACCTTTTTAACCCCGAGTGGGTCGATTGAAGGGGGAAGGTCAAACCCCTGTCTGCTTCACGTGCGGGGGTTATTTTGGGCAATGCTGCATGGTGGGACGCGCCTCGACAAATTTGGGGGTAATTCGACACCTCGAAGCCCCTCTTTTTCCTGCAGCCCTTCCAGCACTCAGCTTTTGAGGACTTTTAGGCGAACTCGGTAACCCCATCTGCCCGAAATGTCACGTGACGGCACAATCGATGGTAGAATTTTAGGTAACGGGTCACGGAGGTCAAATGTCTGCAATCGTCATCGGGAGGACCACTACTGCGTTTGGTATTGCAAATTCCACGGGTTTTTCATGACTTCAAAAAAAATGTCCAAGCCTATTAGAATATGGGGTCGTTGAAGTTTTGTCATCACTAAATGGCGATTTTCAGAAACATTATCTACCACTGTGGCGACAATGATTATTGGTCAAAAGATGTGGTTTTTTGGCGGAAATAGGTGACAAATGTTGAACTTTAAACCCAAATTTTTATTTTGTGAATTTATGAAACGACAAATTTCATGACTTTTCCATGACCATGATGTAAATTTCATGACTTGAATCTCATTTCATGACTTTTCTATGACGTCCATGACCGACTGACACCCTGTATCCTAGACAATGAACGTTTTCAACGTTTTTGGACATGTTCTGAAAATTTGGATCATAAATCACTGGTCAAGGAGGTCAATTTTGTCAAATGTCTACAGCAGGGTGTCGACTTGATTTATTGCAGATTCCCTGACTTTTCAATGACTTTTTCACGACTTCAAAAATGTTTCAGTACCAGTTAAAATATGGTGCCGTTCAAGTTTTGTTTCGTAACAAAATAGGGATCATCATAAACATCCTGATCATCATAAACATCCTTGGTATTACAAATTGCACGACTTTTCCATGACATTTTGATGACTGCAAAAATGTTCAAAACCTATTACAATATGGGGTCATTGAAGGTTTAACTCATCAAAAATAATGATTTGAAGAAAAAAAACGCCGCTTTTTTGCAATTTTTTTTAAAAACTGGTTGACAAATGAAGAATTATAATACAATTTTTTTTTGTGAATCAATGGCAAAAATGCCATGACTTCAATGACCAGTAGACACCCTGTACACGTATAGTCGCGATCGTTATCGGGGTTACCAAAGTTTGGTCGAAAATGGTCAGTTTCCCAGCAAATGGATGTTTTGTACATTTCTGAATAAATGGGAAATTTCTAAGTCATAGGTCACAGGTCGCGGAGGTCAAATATTTATAGTCGCCATCGGGATGACCCCAGTTTGGTCGAAAGCGGTCGAAAAGTTTCCGAGAAAATGGGAGTTTTCTGCGTTTTTGATAAATGGAGAAATGTTAGGTCATAGGTCACGTAGGCAGGATGTAGGAGAAAGCATCCAGATATGGATAGTCGTCAACGGGGTTAGGGTTAACTGATGGTCAAGTTGACCAAATTTGATTAAAATACATGTAAGTTCAAATCTCCTACCAAACTCCTACAAAATGATGACCCCTAACCTTTGTCTCATATTTTGTATCTGGTTGGAAACCTGGCTCGCTTTCAACTACACTGCCTTTTAACACAAAAAATGTCTGCATTATTCCCCAACACCCGACCATTAGCTTTTTCAAAGAAAACCTCATTTATCCCAAACACCCTTTTTCCAAATAAAAACGAGCCTTGTCGTTCCAAAATTAGCTCCTGGCAATAAATAGAAACCCAATTTACCTTGCTAAAGCATAACAAGAAAAAATGAACGAGGGAAGGTCCCCAGCTCGACGTGCGTCTCCTTGGCCGCCATCTTGGTTCAGATACGTGCAATTGTGCTACCAGATCGGAAACTTTTACATCGTTTGTTCTACATGTAGAATCTGGGTGGGGTCTGCTATTTAGAATGACTTGTGAATCATTGTTTTCGGTGGCGCCACATGGCGCATTCCTCGAAACCGAACTGGGAACCGAGGATTTATGTGACGCTGGGTGCGAATCTATCAAAGCCCTGATTTATGTATGCTTTTCCAGAACCGATTTCACCACAATTAATTGTGACGTAATCGGAATTGAGCTCGCGACGAAGAAAAGCAAACTCTGAAATTCCTTCATTGGGTAATTCCACATGCACTTGGATCGTTGGCGGCCATGATTGGGTATCGGACTTCACTAAATCTCCATTAATATTAATGCGTCAGGCGATTTACAATTTCGATTAAAGATGATGCCTCAAGGGGTTGGCAACTCTTCAAAATCGTGTACACGTCACTGCAGACTTCAATGGGACTTTAATGACGGCATAGTAGACGTCATGGAAGTCGTACATACATGTAGTAGAAATTCTGTAGTGGGGACGTTCGAGTGTTATCATGTTCTGTGGGGTCACCAGGGGGGTAAACAAATTGACACATAGTGACAGAAGTGAGGAGGATTGGGCAAAAGCAATGAGGTCATCTTTTAATTATGATGGACATCGTGACGGTAACGTTGCAGTTAAGGTGACGGTGTGGTTACCGAAATATGACTTCTTAATTACCCTGATGCAAAGTTAATGACATTTTAATGAGCCTGATGTAAATTTCATGACTTTTTATTTACCTTGATGCAAATTTCATAACTTTTTAATGACCCTGAATGTAAATTTCAGGACTTCCATGACCCGGTTGCAAATTTCATGACTTTTCCATGACCCTGATGTAAATTACATGACTTTTCCAGAAACTCTGATGTAAATCTAATGACTTTTTAATTACCCTGATGCAAATTTCATGGCTTTTTAATGACCCAGATGTGCAGTAACTGTCATGACTTCCCTGATTTTGATGTAAATTTCATGACTTTTCCATGCCCCTGATGCGAATTTCATGACTTTCCACGACCCTGATGCGAATTTCATGACTTTCCACGACCCTGATGTCAATTTCATGAGTTTTCCATGACTTCAATGACCGGTAGACAACCTATTATATGAAGCTGGCCCTTGAGGTTCTCTCGATGGTAACTATCGCCTTCTGCTCTCAAACTACACCATGCAACCCTCATGGATATTAAAATGATACGCCCACCATTGATGAGGGAAGTGCATGGACAATGTCCCGCATGTTGTCACTTCGGGAGCGCCGTGGGGGCGCCCTGGCCCTTGGGCGGGCACAATGGGCTTTTGTTTGACCCCCGAAATAAATCAGGAAGCGGAGGGCCGTGTTTGGCCTCCGTGGCGACGGCACACTTAGCCTTATCGCTAATTGCGCCTCAATTAGAGAAACGCCATTTTTCATTAGCAGCGCGTATGGTTTCTGTCATTTAAATTTCCACTTTGGGACAATGCGATGACGTCGATTCTCCTCAAACGCTTTTGGAAAATTTTGAAGTACGTCTTTAATGCGCTGTTTCATCTACTAGTATAGTTGCTGATGTACATGTACTAGCTGTACGGTTCAGTTTCCAACAAAGAAAACTAGTGGCAGTATATAGCTAGTAATAATAAACAAACACGGTGTTCTTGGAGGCAATGAGGTGTTTGCTTTCGAGGCCGTAAATGTTGTTTTTTCAGCGAAACGGGATTTCAAATTAGACCAAGCAAAGTAATGGATTTTAGTCACACGAAACCACATTTAAAAAAATCGTTGAGGGCGAATTTGTTGAAAACTGGCTGGAAAATGAAGTTTCACTCAAGTTTTAGTTTTAAAAATGACGACCTCCTGTCATTAGTCACCAGGCGTAAGCAACTTTACGGACTTTAGGGATTCTAGTAGAACTTCGAAGAGACTTGAAGGCTTCAAACTGACTATCAACTTCACTGACTACAGCGGGACTTCAACAGGACTTTAGTAAAACTTCAATGGGACTTAAAGGAGTTTCTGACCTCACAGAGGTCAGGAAGGTAACGAGACTTCCGAGATCAACAGAATTCAAGGACTTCAGATCGACTTCACATACTTCAATGACTACAGTTAGATTTGCAAGGACTTGCTGGCCTCACTGCAGTCGGGAAGATAACGAGACTTCAAAGATCAACAGAATTCAACGGCATCAGACTGACTTCACATACACGTACTTCGATGCCTACCGTGTGACTTCAAGGACTTCCTGACCTCACAGAAGTCGGCAAGATAACGAGACTTCAAAGATCAACAGAATTCAAGGGCATCAGACTGACTTAGTAACTTCATACCTCAACGACTCATGGACTTAATGACCTCAAAAAAGCCAGGAAGACTTCATGCTGGCAGACTAAATTTTACATACTTCAGTGACTAGATTGAGACTTCGTGGACCTCAGTGGAACTTCAATGGAACTTCAAGGAATTTCTTGCAAGTTGAGGTGTTCCTGACTTTACAGAAATCAGGAAGTGGGTCTTCAATTGCTTCAGTGAGACTTCAACGACTTCAATGGTTCCATTGGTTGCAGTGGGACTTCAACGACATCAGATGAACTTCAATCAACATGTACAGCAGACTTCGCAAGTTGCCAAATAGAGGATGACATAATACTTGAACATGACCTTATTGAATATTTAACATCATGTTTGAACGAAAGTGACCTGTGCTGTATTCAAAGATTGGCTGTTTTGGAAATTGGAATCTGGAGAGTGGATGACGTCACCATGGACCGCTTCTCTTGTTTTCGCGAGTATTTATGCATCAGACTTATTCCGGCAACCATTCTATCGGATTTTAGCCAGGTTTTCACTCCCACGACCTTGTTTTGCATTCCATTAATATCATAAATTTGGTACTAATAACGGCCTTATTCTGTCTGCTAAATGGCCGACAGCGTGCCCCGTGAATCACCCGTGCTGGCATTTATTACTGGGTGGTTTTCTCTCAGAATTGACGAATACTTGAGCGGATTAATTGGGCAAAAAGGGATGGATGAAAAAGTAATAAAAACACACCTGCGCCGTATAAATAATCTTTTTCATAATCGAGCGGATCGGCCTAAAACTTTTAAGCTCTTTATTTTGGCCGAATCCGTAATCGAGAACGGGACTACTTAAGCTTCTTTTCGAAATATTCATCTTCAGAAGAGGATAAAAAACTTCGGGCTTAATGGAGGATTAACCCCTTGCACACACTTGGGATTGCTGTGGTTCTGCACCTAGCTTAGTCAGTAGGAGACTCGATTCGGCTACTCGCAGAGTGACACCCAGTTTCTGTTGGCTCATCTTAGGCCTCTCTGCTTGAAAAGGTGCGAATGTATCTACCTTGTAAGGAGGACCCCTATTTTCAACTCAATTCATCTCACGACCCTGTAGTGTCAGGGAAGATGTGCTATGTGGTAGGGGATTAAAATCATTGGGCAGTGTGGGTTAGTCCAATCAGTCGCACGTGTCATTCTGTGCCTTGCAGAGGCAGTGGAGAGAGGGCAATTAACCATCTGATTCACTTGTGGAGTGTGTGAGTGTAGACAACTATCTGGTTCACTCCATCACACGTTCCATTCTGCGCCTTGCTTAGTCTATGAAATTGTCGTGGGGGCACATTGCGGGCAACCATCTGGTCCACTCAGCCGCACGTGCCATTCTGCGCTGGTAGAAACCTTTGGCAACCGTTGTGGAGTGTGGACATCTGGTCCACTCAGTCGCTAGTGCCATGCTACGCTTGGCAGACACCTTTGAAACCGTTGTGTTGTGGAATGTGGGCATCCATTTACAGGCTGTCAAGCAGTACGGAGGTAGAATAATATAGGAAATATAGGAAAATGAAAAAAAAATATAGGAAGAATATACACACTGTAATTGCACACTTTTTCACATGTAAATATCAGATTTTTGTCCACATTTCTTCATCTGCAAATACCTATATCTGATTTTTTTAATTTCACTAAATATTTGTTCTCAAACAGTGGTTCTCAAACTTTGGACTACAACCCACGTAATATTAGAATGACAGACTTTTGCTACCCGATCGTCAATACCGGTAGGCCAATTGAGAACGCCATAGGCTATTTTTTTTTGCAAAAAGTAGAAAAAAAACTTAAGTGAACGCCATAGGCTAAATTAAAAAAATGGTAATTTTTACAAAAATTAGGCCACAAATGACGGATTTACTACACTTTTTCTAAAAAAAATGTAATGTGTGTAAATACTACCATTTAAGGAAACGTCGCGCAATGACAAAACCAGAAATGACAGATTTAACATTAATTTAGGCGCGCCCCAGGCGAAATTTTTAGGAAAACCAAATCTCAGATGATGAATTTTAGCTAGTATCTGCTATTTTTTTGACCACACCAGTTTGCAGTAAAATACATGTATAGGATCATATAGGAATTTTTCTAAAAAAATATTGGAGTACCTCAAAAATATAGGAATCACTGGACAGCCTGCATTTAGTTCAATCAATCGCATGTGCCATTCTGCGCGTTGTAGAGACATCATAAAATCGTTATGGAGTGAGCAACTATCTGGTCCACTCAGTCGCACGTGCCATTCTTTGGCCAGACGAGGTTTTCTCGACTGTTGAAATCATTTTGGCACCCATCCTCACCCTATCGATTCGAGGAGGTTGGGTTAACAGCTTCATCCCTTCGTCTCAATACGGAAAAGAAGAAAAACAGCAGATGCGTGTAAACAATGCTGTTCGCAGCTCATAAAAGCCTTCCTTTTCTTACGTTGACCTTAAGAGTACGACTGAGTGTTGATGAGCGCAACACGCCCTTAAAACTAGGAACAAGATGGCGGCCTCGCTCTCCACATTGATCGAGCGGGGAACAACCGTGACCATTTGGGGGGGGTTAACCGCTCCATTGGCCATTCATGGAGTTGGGCAACCTTCGCCCTCCATCTTGCGCTCTCGAGTGTTACAGGTGTACATTCTTGCGATGTGTTCGCACTCGAAAGGGGGCATTGAATGGTAGGTAAGCAAACGACCACCTAGGGGAGAGGGGTAACTATCGCCAAAAAAAATATAATGCTGGCCCTCAACCCCTTGCACATAACCATGACTCACCGAAGGTAGGTCGGGAACGTATGATGCAAAAAGTAGCCCCTGGCAAAAAGGCAGCTGTAACTCGGTTCGTAATTATCGGGTTGATCAGCGCCCCCTGTTATGGGAATCCTGGGAAGTTTGGGAAACAAAAGCAGTGTTACAGTCGAGGAGGGGAATTTCGCGAAGCGTTTGACAGGAAGGTGTTCGGAATTCCGATCTTGCGCTCGCTGCAATAACCTTTGTTTCTGTTCCTACAGACCTTGAAAACCTGGAACTGTCAGTGAAATTGAAAAGACGTGGAATAGTCAGGGGAAAATGATTTGAGGTCTTGGAAGGTCAACTCCCAATAGCTTGTTGTTAATTAACACACATGTAGCACAGAAGTTAGGGATGCAACATTCAGTCAGCTGGCTCGGGTGTCTACTGGATTTGGTATTGCAAATTCCACGACTTCTCCATGCCTATTAGAATATGGGGTCGTTCAAGTTTTGTCGCGATTTTCAGAAACAGTATTTACTACTGTGGCGACATTATTGTTGACCAAATTCACGCCGCAGGCAAACATTTTTGCGGAAATAGGTGAAAAATGAAGAATTTAAACCCAAATTTTTATGTTGTGAATCAATGAAAAAGACAAAAATCCCACGATCCTGTTGTCAATTTCATGACTTTCCCATAACAACTGATGCCAATTTCGTGACTTCTCCATGACTTCCATGACCTGAATCTCATTTCATGACTTTTCTATGACTTCCATAGATCGGTAGAGACACCCTGTAGCTCTGCAACTATAGAAATGGGGAAATCCCCTTGGAGTCCGAAAACGAAACTTGTTGATCAAAGTTACGAGTAGCTATGATAATTAGGCTGGTGTTTCAAGCAAGCTCTTCTGTGGAATAAATTTAGGGTGTACTTCGGTATAGTCCCTGCTTCAGCATAGGCTCGATGAGAATGTGGGCTTCTCCTACCGGCTCGTAGGCTGGCAGTGATTGCCTGGCGATTAGGGGAAGGTAAATCAGAAATTAAATTGTTAGGTTAGGTTAAACGCAAAAATCTATTTCCTTTTTATGGATTCTGATGTGCATGTATAGTAAACAATTATACTACAACATCCTTACATTTCACATGTCGTATTTGTGCATTTTAATTGGTGGTCAGAAATATTGTTTTAAAAACAGGAATAGGAGTCGCAGTGAAATCCAAAGGAAGGTCAGAAGGATACGAAAAGTCCAAGAATGTAGTGAGGAATGTACGAAAACTCCCTCATGAGTCCCAGCAATTTTGACGTTCAATGTTAACTTTTGACTTATTCGAACTTACCAGCATGAACGTTGTTTACTTATGCTAATTTTAGAGTGCAGCGATCGGTTTATCATACGCAAGTATTGAGCATGAAGACATCCTATCGCTAAGTGTGATTACAGTATGTATACTATTTGAGCTCTTCATTTGCCTGCCAAATTAATTATAGCGAAAAACGCTAGTCTGTAACAATTTGAAGAAAAAAATGACTTGCAAGACAAAGTCGGTCTCATTCCACGAAACAACCTAATTAGTCGATGAGATTGTCGGTTCGAGAACACGGAAGGCGCAAAGTCGCGAAATTCAAACAAGATGGCGCTTGTGCAAACAGCAATTAGACGTTTGACAAATTGATATGCAATTGGGATATCGTATGACTGCCGACCTCAATGTCGCAGCCGTCAAGAGTGATACGGTCACAAATTGCAGGCTATAAAATTTGTACCCTGCATTTTTCGACCCCAAAACGCAAAGTTTTCATCGAAGTGCGACAATCGGTTGATGTTTTTGCGTTAGAAATCATCGACGCGTTTTTTTTGCGGCACCCTGTACGCCGCCCGCCAGTGATTCATCCAATGCCCGATAGATGGCGACACCAGCTAAGGGAATCCATCATGGTGGGCTTTTCGAAACCGCAGGCAGGTGGCTATTGGTATTGACACATTTTTCACATCCAAGTATCTGATATTTTTCACATGATTTCACATGTAATTGTCTGGTTTTTTCACCCATTTTGTAAGCAAAATATGATTTTTTTCACGTTTTCACTAATAGCTGTTTTTCCCCATTTTATCACATGCAAATATTTGATTTTTTTTCCACATTTGTCACCCATTATTTTTGAAAAAAAAATGCTATTTCAAGAGCTATAAGAATGGTTTACAAATTACGGATTAAAACTCACTAACAGCCCATGTGTTGCGAACGCCATAGGTATTTTTAATAAGACCACAAATGGTGGATTTCAGTTTAATTTTCTAAAAAAAATTGTACGAGTGTAAATGTCAGTGTTTAAGAGAACACTGTAGGCGAGAAATTTTTACATAAAATTCGACCAAATATGGATTTCCAAGTAGATTTTCACGGAAATGATTTTTAGACGTAATCTATTACGACTAAGAAAGTCGTAGGCAATTAAAAAAAACTGATAAAAACAATCAAATGTTAGCACATTTTTTATGAAATTAAGGTCCTGAATGGAGGGGAATTCCTCAGTTTGATTTCCTCATTCCTCAAAAGGACGTCGTAGACAATTTTTTTTAATTGATAAACATAAGTACATTTTAGTAACTTTTTATGAAATTAAGGACCTGAATGGAGGGGAATTCCTCAGTCTTATGCTATATTTATTTGTGCAACTGTTGTGAAATTTAGTTAGAATAAATTTTTCACAAAAAAATATTTTTTTCCCAATTTTTCATAGAAGGGTATAAATTTTCACGTTTTTCGCACCTGCCACATCCCTGGAAGTTCCTCCATCGGTCAGTTTTCAGCTTTTTTTACGGCCTTCTTTGGCGGCCATTCCGTTTTACGTCCTCTCGAAACGAGCGTTCAACCCTGCAGCCATTTTTTGCTCTTTAATTTCGTTTTATTAATTATGGAAAAAGATAAATTAAAACGAACGTTAAATGTTTTTTTCTGGGCAAGGTGAGCTTCGTGGCCGCCTTTGAGGAGGGTTTGCCGACGATTGGTGAGCACGGCATTAGCGTATCCCAAGGGTGAAAGGATAGGGGTCTAAGGTCAAAATCAGGAATTAGCTTACCTGATGAGTTGCAGTCCGCCTACTTCCTCTTCCGGTCGTCTGGTGTCCATTTTCGGTCCACCTGTGTCGGAGAAAAGTGTCCGAAATTAATCTGTTGGACCTTCTGGTGGGAATCATGGCGCCTACATTACATACGGTAGAACCTGCCTAAACTAATATTCATGAGACCTGTGCTGAATATTAGTTTGGAGAGGTTGGTAGCGTTGACAGATGGGGGCAGGGGTCTACTTGGAAACTGCTTTTGTTAGCTGTAAACATGGATTCCTACCTGCAGTAGAACTTGTCTAAACTAATATCCATGGGACCTGTGTTGAATATCAGTTTAGAGAGGTTTTAAGTATGGACAGATTGGGGAGCAGGGGCCTGCCACTTTTTTTTGAAACTGTTGTTATCAGCCATACACATGGCGTCCCCACA
>JAQGAF010006125.1:0-10766 GCA_034687865.1 Kryphioiulus occultus | reverse complement strand
CTGTATATAAAATGTATAATTGATTAGTTATAATTTCCCTGACTTTTCCAATGTCCCTGAAGTTTTCGAAGTAAATCAATTTTCCCTAACTTTTCCAGGTTTTCCAAGTATGAGGGAACTCTGTAAAAGTCACCATACATAAAAAGTAGTAATTTAACAATTAAACTGCCATATTACAACAAAACGAGATGTACTGCATCGGTCAAGGCACCATAAATCCGAATTAAAACAGGTACACGCCCAGAAATCAATTACAGCCCAAATTCAAAACAATGTATGTTTCTAGCATATCAAAGACCGGAACTGCCGTGGCAGGGGCTAATTTGCATATGTGCACCACGAGTATACCAGTCCAAATGAAAGCTGGAAATGCACGATTGCATGCCGAGAATCATTAAAGCACAAAGGCAGTGTTGGTCACAGCCGGTGGGGCGTTTTGTGCAGGGTTCAAAGAGTTGACTGCCATGTAAATAAACTCGAAAACAAAGTACGTGTAACATGTACATGCATACTCAAAACGCATTAAACCACCTTTGACCAACGCCATAGGAAGGCATCAATTTTTGCTCATTTGGCCAAAAAAGACTCAGGTTGTCTCCAAGCTTTTGAGTCACTTCATGTAATTCAGTATTCCATCAGCAGAGTTAAGGAGCGTGCAGAGCTGAGACAAGACAAATCGCCATTTCTCAAGATATATGCCAAAAAAGACCGCAGGAGGAATGCGTTTCCGACTCACTAGGCTATGTGGAAATTAATTGGCATTATAATGAATGTCATGAAAAATGGAACTATTGATGCGCATCGCTGCCTGCTGACACTGATGCAACACCCACCAGTTTACGTACAGAAACCACATCCGTTGATTGGAAGGGAGGAAAAACCTGCCAGTTTTCGACATGCACGATTTTATTAGAAAACAACATCATTTTTAGGCTGGTGGAGGCCTAAGACAATCAGCACCAGTGCATCTCCAGTTGTCGCCATTGCAAGCTTTGAAATTTAACGACCAATGCAAGGAAACTTACAGATGATAACAACAGGCATGCGGCCATTTCAGGGTGTCTACCGAACTTCATACCGCAAATTCCATGACTTTTCAAGGACTTTTCATAGCTTCGAAAAGTTGTCAATGCATATAAGAAAATGCTGGCGGAGGCATTAGACAATCAGCACCAGGTCATTTCTAGTTTTCACCAAAGCAAGCTTACAGATGATAACAACATGCACGTAGCCATTTCAATGCGTCTACTGACTTTTCAATGACTTTTTTCATAGCTTCAAAAAGTTGTCGATGCATACAGTATAAGAATATGGTGCCGTTCAATAGTGATTTTCATAAGCATACATGCATACTTTACCAATGATGACATGTTACGACGTATGATCATTGTCATGGCAAAAAAAAAAAAAAAAAAAAAAAAAAACGCCATGGGTGATATTTTTCGCAAAACTGGATGACAAATGATGAATTTGAACCTAAATTCTTATTTTGTTAATCAATCGAAGGCAAAATTCCATTAACATTATATAAATTTCATGGCTTTTCAAGTGCATTGTCTTGAAAATGATTGTAGCCATAATGCAATTTTAAGACATTTTTAGAAATGTTCATATTAAAGAGATTACCACAGACAATTTAAAAAAAATTAAATTATTATGAAATTAAGGACCTTTTTTACCAATGTTTCCATTTGTCACACACGTTAAAAAATTTTCATTTTTCAAACTGGCCACATCCCTGTAACAAGAGCAGCAACAGCCAAAGACATCTCATCCTCTGCAAGAAGCTCTCTCAACCACATCAGTCTTGCAGGACTTGTTTGGGACAAAGCATATCAGCTTCCAAAATTTCCAATAAACTCACTTTCTGCCACACTTCGAGAAAGTGGGAAACTTTGCCAGCCATTATTTATAACCATAGCTCCAGAATAACTGGCATGCAGTCACTGCCAAAAAGGCACCCTCGTACCCCACGGGAGGGGTACTTGACCTCCCCTGGAGAAACCTGCGGTTTTTCAAAGCCATGGTTGCATTTTGTGCGGAAATCGGTAGGTTAGTTACCCCACACCCTGCTTCGGATCGAGTTCGACCTCAAGCGACAAGTGACCATTTATTACGTCAATGACCAAGAGGGGAAGGTTGGTCTTGAGCACTACAAGCCACTGGGCCTTGCAATTACAGCTGCTTTAGCTTCAATATTGTCATTGGAATAAGTCATCTCTTGAATAACCACAGGTGCCCAGAACGATGCCCAGGTCAACCACTAATTTATATGGACGGCACCATGCAACATTCAAGTACACAGAATATGCAAATCTGCAAATGGCCTCTGCAAACTAGTCGTTTTTCAGGCTTGATGGAAACTCCAATAAGTAAGGTGAATTCCTCAGCACATGGCAAGAAACGGTTGAAAACCTCTAAATAAAACATGCCAGCATCTGCACTGAACGTGTTGGTTGCCAAAGCACTTCCAGCTGCATTTGAAATATCTTTATCGAATCTGCCAGCCACAAATTTAATGAAGATGCACTGCAACCCATATGGTCACGTGTCAGATAAACGCAGTCATTTGACTACATATTACTTTATTCAGTCAACTGGAACCTCTGTGGTACCAACAAATGACTGGATGTCCCACCAGTAGCCAACCACCATTACCAGTCAATTTTCCTTTGCAGAAGTCCATTCGTTTTGACCTTGAAATCCTTGTCATACCACTGTTTCGTAGTTCGTACTGACATTTATCGGCACTAGTAATTATTGAATGTTGCGTGATATATTCGATGGCAATTACATGTAGTTTCGAATGCTGGAAGAATACAAATTTCTTAGTTTTTCTTGCTTGGGCGTATGCATGCATACCTTGTAGCCTTGCAATCATAAATGTTCATGTAGATGGAAGTACCTGACAACTGCAATTCTGAGCCTGTCATGGGGATGACCCAAACAATTTGGGAAAATAATACAGGTATGGCACAGTCGTCCATCGAAAACCACCCCAAAAGGCAGGTTGCAATGCATGTTAATGTACCTTAACAATATCGCAGCTTGATAATCCTGCCATTCCCAGGCCTGTTATTTATTGTCCAGAAAATTGAAAGCTGCCAAATGAAAATGCATGCCCCCAACGGATGCGATATCGTCTCCCAGTCCAAGCTAACCTGTTTGGTAGTGAAAATGTACACAAAGGCAGCACCAGTCTACCTGGTTTTATCATCGGATGATACTTTGAACAACACGATAAACATGGCTGATGACAGCCGTGTTTTGCCAACTGCCATCAATGTCACAACAGCGAAAAGCTGCAGGTTCCAATCAAACAAAACGAGACTCCAGCCCAGGATGCTGGGAGGTGCATACTGTAATCCCATTTCTTGCAAAGGTAATTACCATTGCCAGAATGCACCATGGTTGCTTGTCTCCTTCACATTTGCCCATTTAGAATGTCCATAATTTGTGCATCTATGGTCTTCGAAGTTTATGTAACATCGAATTCATACACTTACATGTGACTGAAAGTCAGATCATGTATGGTAAATGAATTTCCAGTGTCATATATTCTAAATTTGACATGTTCAACAATACATTTTAATGATTAAATGTGTCCCACAATTCTATTGACAAACAATAACTAGTTAAGTAATAACAGCAATGAAATGCCGTAGGCGAAATTTCTTGAAAAACTACATCTCAAGTGTTTGAACATTGGGCTTACCAAACAAATATATCAACATGATGTATTTTACTAACACATGGATCTTAATCATTGATTTTAAGACTAGTATAGTCTAATAATGAAAGAAATGTTCGAGGGATTAATTATACAAACTAAATCACCAATAATAAAGTTTTGGGACCTTTTGAAAATTTAGAAATATTAACTCGTGTATTGACCTAGACGAAAAATGAATCACAAATCACCAGAAATAACGGATTTTAGGTTCAATCTCTCGAAAACGTTTTTCAGAAATATTTATAACAAAGGCAACACCGAAGGCAATTTTCATTTTTTTAAAACTAAATTACCAAGAACGCATAAAGATTAATTTAGGAGCGCCATAGGCACAATTTTTAGAAAAACTTGGTCACAAATACTGAATTTTAGGGGGATGGTATAATTCATTATCAGGTCAATCATTGTTGGGCTGATTTCTCAGAATCCAACAAACACAAAACAATTTTGATACATGTAGTGAAAAATTCCTGGTTTCACTTCAAAATTCCCTGAGTATTCAAGGTTGTAAATAAAATCCCCAGTTTTCCGATGTTTTCGTGACAGTGACTACAGTACCAGCTAGTTTGGGAAAAAAAACTCGAGCACATGAAAAGAGTTCATGCCGGGCCTTGGGAACAATCCTTTTGAGCCAAAAAAAAAAACCAATAAAAAACTAATTTGGCATTAAAATGGCACTTCCATCTCAGATAAACACCATGTGCACTGTGTACGCGCACCACGAAAAGCTACTACACATCGTAATTGTTACAATTACAAACAGGAAGAAACAGGAAACAATTTTTTAAATTAAAACTGAGAATGGCTAGATGAAGAAAGGGGGGAAACTAGGGTCGATCTCCAAACCAGAACCCCCAACCAGGGCCCCAATGCCTGCCATGCAAACCAGTTTCCCAATTCACCATTGCCCGGTAACGCCCCTTTGATGGTCCACCCAAGGTCAAAGTTGAAACTAGGAGCGAATGCCGTGCAGATTATGTTAAGCCTTGAGCAAAAAAAAAAATTCCAGTACCTCCAAGATGAACGATTACATGGTTAGTCGACCTGGTTGTAACAATGAACATTGGTTTGAAGAAAGGGTACTGCAGAATGTGAGGAAAAAGAGCTAAAAAAAAGTGATACTGTATGAATGTCGGTCCTCTTAGTAAATAAAGCACCAACAAATTGTATAATGATGTCGCCTATTTTTCCAGGGGACAAAATTGCATTCCAAAGGATTCAAAAACTGTTTACAGAAACTGAGAAACTGCCATCCATCTTGAGCCAGAGGAGAGAAAAAAAAAAGTGAAGGTTAATACCCTTGTCCAACAAATCCTAATTTAAATCACAACATAACCACCCTTTCTAGACCGCGTCCAAATTTGAGCAGCATGACGTGTGGGGTTCTTAATCTTAGACTATAAACACCCAGAGTTTTCCCCATAGATGGAATAGAATGTTGCTAATAACAAGGATTGCACCATGTACCAAAAAGCTTGAAAAATTACTGAGGGGTTGAACATTTAGATAAGACAACTTGTTATCAATGCATGTAGATGGTATAGAATGTCATTAAAACAAGGCTTGTACCATGTACCAAGAGCCCATCCACATCCCTTACCAAAGATCATGGAAAATTACAGTGAACAGTGTATATTAGTGTTGTAGCCTATCACCTTGAGCATTTAGGGTTTCCCAGAGATCAAATTGTCAACTTCCATGATGTTTCCAGGTTTTAAACCAAAACCAAATCTACCTGACTACCTAGACCACTGAAAATGCAGAAATATGGCATATGCCAATGTATGGAATGCCCTATTTATTGCTTACTGTATATAAACAGCAAATAGAAAAATGTCACAAGAAAACAGCAAATTACTAATTTCTACTACAGAATTGCTTGGCATCTAAGTTTACCAATAACTAGCAATGTAAAATGTACACTGATTTGTTGAATTTTCCTGAAATCTTCAATGTAAATCCATTTCCCTGACTTCTACAGACCTTTCCAATTTCCCTAACAATTCCTGGTTTTCAAAATCTGGGGTGCCCCCGATCTTTTATAATACGTCATCCTTCCTGGAATTAAATCGCAGCAGAATTTAGCATTCCTCTTGAAGAACATCTGTTGCTTTAGAGATGTTAGTTAGCACTCTGCACCATAAGTTTGCACCTTAATATGGTCTAGAAGCCACCAATAACTAACAAATAATGTAAAATTTATTAATGATCTGTTGAATTTCCCTGACTTTACAAAATAAATTCATTTCCAGGTCCAAGGTCCCTGAGAATTCCAAGTTTTCCAGTGAGGTTTGCACCTCACCAGGGTCCAGAAGAGAATAGTCAATTATGTTCAACTCTGGTTACTTTGCCGGCCATGGAAGCTATTGAAGTTCATCTTGATGCTCTTCAAGCACCATTAAGGGAGGTCCAGATATAACGATCTAACTTTGAATACTTAGTCCACTATTTGTCCATAATAGACATTACCGACCTGGTGTCACAAGTCATGCAGCAAGAGTCATTGAGCGCCGTTTTACGAGCACCATTGAACTTGGTCGAGTCCAACATTACATTTGCTGACTTCCTGTTATGAAACTGCGTTTTTTAATATTGGGCATGAGGAAACCATCCACATGTGGTTGCTGGCCCGGCTAGATTTTAACGAGATTAGCCGCCAGCGCATAATTGAAAGACGCCATAGAAGGAGTATTTCTGGCGTCGAGTGCTGGCCAAGCCAAATTACGTCCACAGTCAATTTTGCTGACCAAACAATCCCCCAGGGTAAAAGTATCTCACCGAGGGGTGGGTGCATTTGTTACGAACGTTATGTTTGATGGCTGCATTTTTACGAGCAACGTTACATAATAAACCCCTTGCAGTTGCAGAACCCCATTTTGTGAGGGCCTTTTAAGGAGCGCCAGCAGTTATGCAGTTGCTCAGCAGGCTTCACAGATGGCGCTGCTGTTTCGTTAGTTTTGCTTCAGGACTCAGGAGCAACAACTATTAGACATGCTCCACTCTGAGCCAGGCATGTTTAATGGTGTCGGAGTAAATCAGTCAATGTAATAACCAAAACGTGCTAAAAAAATGCTAGCAGATGAGGTCTAACCGAGGCCTGGCTGCAATTTGAAAAGCAACTCGTTTCCTCTTTGATAATAAATCTTATCAACGTGTGCAGCCCGATGAATCAGTTCTACAAAAAGGTTTTCGTACACTGTTAGCTGCATTCTCAGTTGTTGATGCACGAGTGCAAAATGGTACAACTTTCAAGCATTCGTCCCACTACACCATATCACAGCAGGACCTGTCTAAACAAATACTGTAAACACCATATAGAGAAATATCCTCTATAATATAATGTCCGGTGCCAGATGCCAGTCTCGATGTGGGACCCTTCTAATTAACTTCCCGTCCATAACCTGATATTCAATAATTTTTACATTGGATTACATTGGTTACGTTGCATTGGTTTGCATTGGATTTGGTAAAATATCAAAAGTGAAGGGGAAAATGTCAAAGTGACCACTATCAAAAATTGTGTGTCAATCTCTCCAAACTGATGTTCAGCACCAATCCCAAGGATATCAGTTTAGACAGGTTCTGCTGTAAAAAAGAATTTCTCATGATTTTCTGATTCATTAGAACATGATTGAATTATTCTCTGATTCATTAGAACATGATTTTCTCAGAAACTGATTGAGCAAAAAAGGTGTTAAACATCTCTGACCTATCATGGAATAGTGTGATGGAAATATGTGCACACAATTTGCACATTCAGATGAGAATACAAATTACTGAAAGTCAGATATTGTGACTTAAAAGTGACTGAAAGTGAGAAATTGTGATTTAAGTGACTGAAAGTCAAAATTTGCACTGGGGAAGCCAAATTTTGGCCCCAGGGTTCTGTAAGCGGCCAAATTTCTTGAGGGGAAATGGAAATGAGATTAGATCTGGTTATTATTAGCATAAATTTTAGACAATTCCTATTTCGGGTCATCCGTTCATGCAAGAGCGAGAAATTACCGTGTTTGTTCCCTGTCAGCTGATAAGACGAGCCTTGAGAATTACATGTTGCGAGTGCTCTATGACTGGCATTTACAGATCGACTCAGTCCACAACACCCACCGGCAGGCACAAAAACTCCCAAACGTCAAAACTAATTTTTTCAAACACTACTAATCTTGGTTTCAACTTTTGCTCGGCACACCGAGATAACCACATGTGTAAGCTCCATAGCCGAGCAGCCCTAAAATTGCATTGCAATAAAACCCAGCAGGTTGCCAAACAATGCAATTTGGGGAGGCAAGGTGCACGAATGGGTACCACGATGTAGTAGGTGCGAAAACAACGAAAAAGGTTCAACTAAGGCTCTGAAAATAAGCCCTACCTTGAATTTTACAGTATCAGTTTCCAAATGCATATTTTTATGCTTGAGCAATTGCTCGCATAGTTTGCATGGCCCCATCAACTAGCACTTATCATTTTATTAACATTAATTACAACAAAGGTTAGTTCTCAGTCATACATCAAGCTGTCATGGTACGGTGTCCAAAGACTATCTTCGACACAAGTGATTTCATGTCCATACCCCAACTTCTGCTCACAAAAATAAGTCAAAGATTGATTTGATACCACACCTGTTCTCAGCAAGGTCACCAAAACAGCTTGGAGTATTACATGATTACTTCAAGCGTACTTCAAGGGCAGTTTGGCTCATTAACATGGGCTGATTGGCAGCCACAACGGTAACTAAGAAGTTTGATGCTGGACAACATCTCAGTGCTCATGCTCCAGAGTCATGTCTTGAACATGACTTATGCTGGGGCAAAACCTGGAAAACCTATCCTGCATTGTGACTCGTGGGATGATAAACACAAAGAAGCCCAGCTTCACATTGGAGGTCACTTCCCACAACGATTTTCTGTGGCATATGCAAAAATGCAATGAGCCACTTGCCAGACAGATTCCAATGGGACAAACCACACATCTCCACATGTTAGCACATCGGCGAGCTATGACTGTACTCTCACAAGTATCGAAGCTCGTTGATTTGCAGCAAAGTTGTTTTTCACTTGCAGACTTTTTAATTCAATTCAGTGCCCCACTATCAGTAAGTGAATAGGGCCTTAGAGTATGGATCGAATGGGCTTGGAGTTTCATCTGTGGTTACATTTCAAGTTTCCCTTCAACAAAAGTGAATTTCCTGATAAAGTACACTTTTCAAAGAGTCTATAGTATAAAGCTGATCATAAAGCATCCTGCCATACAACTCGAAACTGGAATCAGTTCAAGAGACAAATCGTTGCCTTTGTTTGCCAAGTTTACCTAACACTGCCCAGGGCCAGACTTCAACCTCCTTACACATTTATGATCCACCGCGTTAACTACATGTACCATTTCACTTTTTTCTTGTTAGTCGATTGTTCATCGGCTATTGAATGAGACTTTTAAGGCTGATTGAACACCTGGCCACAGCTGACATCTTGTCGTTTGGCATCTCTCTGATAGTTAGGAAAGTCCAGTTTTTCTCAAACAATGATTGCCTGGCTTCTGGTGTGTTCTGATCTAGGTTTGAAATGAGTAAAAGGTTGCAATTTTACCAAGATCTTAGCACCAGCCAGTAATGTAATCTACAAATTGACCACAAATCACAAACCATAAGAGAACCTCGCCATACACCCAAAACTGGAATCAGTTCAAGAGACAAATCGTTGCCTTTGTTAGTCAAGTTTACCTAACATTGCCCAGGGCCAACTTCAACCTCCTTACACATTTATGCTCCACCGTGTTAACTTCATGTACAATTTCACTTTTTTCTTGTTAGTCGATTGTTCATCAGCAATTGAATGAGGCTTTTAAGGCTGATTGAACACCAGGCACTCAGCTGACAACTTGTCAATTGGCAACTGGCATATATGATCTCACTGATTATGTATTTCTGATGATGTTATGAAGGTCCAGTTTCATAGTTTCTCACACGATTGTCTAGCTTCTGATGTGATCTGACCTAGGTTTGAAACGAGCAAAAAGTTGAGGAATTTACCAAGCCAGTGGTGATAACTCTGGCCTCTGTCAAAGTGGCTGCATATTACAGCAAGCGTAACAGCTTCGTGGTGCTTCATTTCCACACACTAGAAACACTTATCAAGCATGTCCTTCACCCAATCAAGCAGCCCAGAATTTGCATTTTACCATCGTTCACCACAGCTTGAAGGTGAGGAATTCGAGCTGGACTTGACTAGGCCTACGTGTCGTTTTTCCCAGCTCAGCTCAGCTGAAAAGCGCGTTAAAAGTTGTGTTATGTCGCACAAATAACCTGCAGAAACCTTTCCAAAATCCACACGAAAATGTGGACAAGGACAAGCCGGACAACAACACAAATCTGAGTTCTGAAACAAAAGTTGAGCACTGTCAGTTCACGCCTGGGCCGATTGGGGTTGCGATAAAAATCGCAGGAAAACCGCGACTGGGTCGAAGTTCGGGCCGGGGTTAGGGGGCACCTTGAAGGGCCAGAGGCAAGGGCCAAAAGCCAGGTCGAATAGTGGAAAACGCTAGAAACTGCGGTGAAAATTAATGGGCAAAATGGCGGAGCAAAAAAACGCGTGAAAGCAGCTAGGCCTACCTTTGAAGTGGGGTGATCCAGGAGATCGTCTTTCGGGCGAGCTGCGGACATCGCCAGCTTTGTTTTTGGACGAATCCACATTCCAAATGGCAGTCGGAGATTCGGAAGGGCTCGTTTTTTTGCCGCTATTTCTTGAGGCCGAAGGGCTGCCCTGACGCATCATCGACACTGGCATGGTGGCTCGCATGGGGCCTTGTTTGGTTGAGCTGGGGGACGCATTTCGACGAACTCTCGGATTCGACATGGCAGATTCAATGCTGGGATTGCAGCTAATTTCGCGATTTTTCGTTTGGGGCAAAACACGCACTCGCCTGCTCTTCTCTTCGCTTCTCTTCTCACTCGTCTGGATGGACGTACGCTCTCTCTGCCAGCCGAGCACGCACTGATCGCCCTCTCGTGCTCGTCAGCTGAACGTCTCGTCACGTGGCT
>JAQGAF010006124.1:0-10767 GCA_034687865.1 Kryphioiulus occultus | reverse complement strand
ACTGCCCCGGCCCCCCCCCCCCCCCCCCAAGGGCACGTCGTCACAAATGCCCGCAAAAAACACAAATGCCTTTCCACGGCGCAAAACCACTTCCTCCGGCTTCGGCTTTCATATATCTATCATAATCATTTCCAAGAATGTATATTTTATGTCAGCCCAAATATGGAAATTTTACGACAAAAAACGATGGAATTATTAATTTATCAGTCTGAGTCAACGGGCCTGTTTTTACTGTCTGATGCGCGAGAGGGACTGAAAGGTGAAATTTCCAATTTTCAGAGAAAACTGTTTAAAATAGACTTGAGGGTACATCAAGGATCGTCTAGATTTTGAAATGTATCTTATTTTTTTCAACAGAAAAAAACAAAAAAAAAAACATTTCATCAACTGTTTTAAATGTACTGTATGTATTTCTAATTTGCGAATAGTTAAACCATCAAAAATGAAATCAAACACTTTGCACTTATAATAGGGTGACCAGTCTTTCACAATGTTTTATTTCCCTGGTTTCCAAGTCACGTTGCCTTAAGATTTCCCTGATCATGTTTAAATTGACGTAACGCATCTGCTAGAAAATGTTAAAAAATACTACAATTTAATAACTTTGTTACTAACTTAACATGCAATTGACTTCAATGACCAAATCAATCCAGCTTTTTCAAATTCAAAAATATTTATTTTGAAATCTATTCCACCACTCATGTGTGCTTATGCATGAACAATTTGTAGATGTCCATGTACAGATACTCCAAGAAGTAAAAGCTGAAGCCAACTTATTTCAAAATGTCCCTGATTTTCCTTGACATTTTTTTGTTGTTGTTTCAAAATCCCTGATAATTCCCTGATTTTTCCCCCATATACTGTACATGAAGTTCCCTGACATTTTCCTGTTTTCAGTAGAGTGCATACTTTGTACAATGCAAAATTTCCTATACACAACACCATATGTATATTCAGTTCCAGATTAGGCAATTTGCAAATTGCAAAATAGATGTACTGCACATGCATACTGTACAAAATGTTTGCAAATGAGAATACAAAAATAGCAGTAATGTAATTACGCTTAATATCATACGGTAATTAATATCGGGTCATGCAATTCTTAACCGATTAGCTATGAAATGTTTTTAGTATTTTATAAAATCGGTATTTGGAATGATAACTAAAAACTAATATTTAACTAATTTTCTGAAATACACCAATTTCGAGAAGTACAACCAGGTCCTTGAAGTCAGTGAAGTTCATAAACAAAACAAGCATCGTGATCTTAATAGGCTTTATGCTTAGTAAGCCACATACAGTTGAAAATTCAAAGTAGGCCTAGGAGTAATTTCTCCTAAAAAAAATAAAAAGGGAAAGTCTGAGCAGAGTGAAGCAAAAGAAAAAAAGGCCGACGAGTTGAGTGAACGTTTTGAGAAAAAAATGCCTTCTAGGAAAACTTTCAAATCAATAGCGAGTCTTATCTCAGCGTAAGACATTGGGGAGGTACCACGGACCGAGTGTCAAAAAGAAAGCAACGGGGTCAAGTTTCTCAGGGATGACCCCGAGCCTAATACGAGCACTTTGCAATTAATCTAATTTCCGTCCAAAAACCAAGAACGGGGATAAGAGCGGCAGCGCCCTCTACAGCGCCATAAGGGAAGCTTGACACACAGTTGCAGCCTTAAATCCAAAACATTAAAACAAGGGGCAATTTATTGACGAAGTTCGTGGAAGATGTCGAGGGGGGGACATTCTTAACTTGTCCGGTAATCGACCCTGCAAATATCGAATCAAGTAGCCATTCTTCGGGAGGGTTCAGTTTCAACAGAATTGGATTAGATCTGTCAACGAGCATCTTGGTTTACTAACAACCCGAAATGTTATTTCGCAGCTGCTATTTATAAGAAGAGAATTTGTCGAGGAAAGACGAGAAAAACATGGAAAATGAAAAGCGAAATGAGGACCAACCAGACCATTTCAAATTCCTGGCATAGTGCTGCGGGGCGATAAAATAATTTCAAACAAAACTAGAAAATATGGGCGTTCGTTTATCCTGCAGATCGTTATCCAGAACTAGCGCCATGGCATCGCTAAATTTAATTTGAAAAACGTCAAAAGTATAGATTTTTGCGAAAATACAATTTAAAACCCTCGTTTTCTGAACTTCAAATACCATAATTACCTGATATTACAATGATCGCCTCGTGATAGGTTATTGGCATTTTTCGCCATCTTAAAAAACGCAATGGAATTTTTTTTCGAATATGGAACTCCTTAAACTGAACCTCATGTTCCACTGTTGCCATGGTTGCCACGGCAAATTTTCAAATTTTCATTACACCCGGTACACCCTTTCAGTTTATCACTCTTTAAATTAAGTTCCCAATAAGCAAGCGTGTATTTGGTGGTAAATTCTTTTAACTGATAATAAATAGTTAATAAGTGTTCAATACAATCTGAATGCTGAAAATTACATTGGCCAATGTAAATTGAAGATGGCAACTGTGGATAGTGAGTGGTCAATACTTCATGCCCTTGCGTTCCAATGGGAATAGGGGATAGTAAGGGAAAGGCCAGGTCCGTGAGGAGTCACTGACCAAGAGCGTCCTCCAGTGACCATTAGCGGTGATAAAAAAAACTGGACGTAGGGTGAAGGCGCTCACACTTAAGGCTCATCGCCAGGAAACTATAATTTTAAAACCGAAATTTTTAGAGGTTTTTGCTCGCATGGTTGGAACTTGAAAACCTCGTAAATCAATTTTCCGTGGATGATAAAAAATGAAATAAAAATTAAATTACAAAATTGGCCCATGCGCGTGCAACTCCATAATGCAATGTCGCGGAAGAAAACAATTCGTTTTAATTAACTTTACGAATTTCTTAAAATTAAGAGACGCGTGTATTCATAATCTATAATTACAATATAATAATAATACCAATAATAAGGTACTTTATTTCAAATGAGGGTTGAACCAGACAACATTAACACAATCATCAAATACATGTAGATGAAAACAATTGTAATTAAAATACACGGTGATCTCACACATGAATAAAACAGATGAAAACCTGATGAGAAGACTACATAAAGTTGGTTATATCAATTTTGTTTAAAAGAATGCAGAACTCAGGATAAGAATGCCCAAAACATTGCGATTTGGTGTAATCGTCGAATAATTATTTTTGCAGTAAAATACTTGGCTTATTGGATGCATTTAATAATTCGGATATTTCAACGTTTTAATGCGTAATCAGCAACATCTATCTAGTTTTAAAATTAAAAACAGAATGTATAAATTATGATTGCTGCAACTATCCTTTTATCTATTCGGCGATTTGAACAGGTTTTGACGAATATACTGTACATGACTACACGTATTTTATTAAAAAAAATTTAAATCGATTTTAATGGCTGCACCCGAATCGCAATAATGCTAATCAGTGATTAGGAACGGTTTAGCCAGTCATTTTCATTAAAATAGTTCCTAAAACTTGCCATAATGAACTCCAAGAAGGTTAAAACAATTTGTATTGACAGTTCCTTTCACTCGTTTCGCATAATGTTAGAACTTGTTTTAGCATCGTTTACACTAATTGATGTTTAGTGAGAGCGAGCAGTTATCAAATATTGCCATATCATTAGTTCAATATTTATGTTCGGCATACTGTATATCGTAAAGATAAACATAGCGTGATAACCTCCCGTATAAAGTGCGTCCAAACAACAAACTCAAATAACATCGGTTGTCTATAAATCCGATATTGTTCTATTGCCATAGTGACTATTTGGACTTAAAAGCTATAGCATTTGTCGACGCTTTTTAGGTGTTGCACTCGCTTTTGTCGAACAAAAAACGCATTAAACTTAATGTAGGTGGCGTGCTCAGAGGCAATAAGTCCCAGCAGGTGTGGGGGCATTACGATGCACCAAATGCTCAATTGTTAACACCTCTCAAAGATATAGACAGAAGGAGACAAATGTGCGTGCATCATCCCAATAAAATAAATTATTCACGACACGAAACACCACAATTCAGGAAATAATTTTCTCGCATAATAAAAGCTAAGAGCAACAGAAAAAAAAAATCCAAATGAAAATCATGGGGGCAGATTGGGATTAAACTAAAGTATACACTGCATGCATGCATGCATGCGAGCGAAAACGAAAACTGGAATTAAGCCGAGATTTTAGATCCAGTTGGATCACACCAGTTTAACTTTAGAACAGGCTGCAAGTGCGGCTGAAACACTGTAGCCTATGTCAAATTCAAACAGTTTAATTCAACGCATACCTGTATATTGTGAATATACGGCATGTACGGTAAATATTCAGTTGTGAATTGAAATTACCGTGCTGTTTGAAATTGAGCAGAAATTTAGGATACTTGGATAATTTTTATTCCATGTCTGTGATTTTCTTTCAGTTTCTGGGCAGTTAAAGACAAAATATATCTCGGAAACAACTACTTGGCAAGGCAGGGTTACCACCCAAATTTACAAGTCCACTTCACTGACATACCTCGACTACTTTGAATTAATTTCCCTGTATTTTCAAGTCACGAATGGACGGAAGTTCTATTGCATTACAGGCAAGTATCTGAAATTCCCTGACATTTTCAAGAATTTCCTGCCACTGAAAATTCCCTGACACTTTCAAGAATCTCCAGATATTCCACATTTTCAAGAATTCCCTGACACTTTCGAGAATCCCCGGACACGATTAGGATCCAATGACATTTGACATTTTCAAAAATACCCTTACTTAAATTTCAAGAATTCCCTGATACGTTCATGAATTCCCTTAATCAAATTTTCAATAATTCCCTTAAATACATTTTTGAGAATTCCGACGTTTTCCAGATTTCCGTGACATTTTTAAACTAGCCTGACGCTATTTCCCTGACTTTCCAGGAACTTGCAAAGGTCCATTTAAGGAGTTTTGGATCATAAATATGTCAAAATCGGGGCACTTTGTTGATCAAGATTAGCTATTGTGTATTCTGGCACCTCATGAGACATTAATATTTGTCCCTTTAAAGCGGACGCAGTCTTCCTTTATCATTCCAGTATACATGTAGATATTTGCAACTCGAAAACTGGTTAACCTAAATTAACGTTCACTTTCTAAATAGTTGTGTATGTAAAAAAAGACAGAAAGTTTTGGCCTGCAAGCAGGCTGATGTGAGGCTTGCAAGAGGCCTACGTGAATCTTATTTTGTTTACTTTCTCCGAGTTTTCAGATGACTCGACAGATCGTGTAAATGTGGGTTTGTCGGTAGCTTTTGTGCGTGTGTGCCGTGCGCCCCCAGCGGCCAGTGTGTCAACAAACGGCCTCCTCCGTTTTAATTGTTTGGAGTACACACGACGTGATGGGGGGAAAAGTGCACAAAGGGCCCGCTCCACTGCCGAAGACACTGAACAAACACTACATTTGCTAGCTTTGGTTTTTACTTGAAATGAGCTTAAGCAAATAGCGAGCATGAAAAAAAAACAATCCCAACCAGCCCACAGATACAGAAACCTAATCGAGGATGGGGAATAAGAGCTAACGTGTCGATTGATATTCAATTGTTTGTTAAGAAAATGGATATTTGGTAATCATAATTAAGGACCTTGAAATAATTGAATGTTACATCGTTTGATTTTATTCGAAAATTTTCTCTTATCGCCTTTAACGCAAATGCCCATAGATGGCGCTGTCGTCTAAATCAACAAATGTGGAGACCCCTAAACGCCATTGAAACTAAGCGGTAGCGCCATCTAGGGCCCACAACGTCATTCAAAACTATGATGACACGCCTGGTGGTTATAGCTTAGTGATTCTGGTTAGAATTACATCTAATATTGTTCAATATAAAACCGCATCACTGTAATTTACACGTTTCAGTTATGTTTAGTATAAGTGAGCTTACTGTAAGACATACAGGATATAGTTATTACACATTTACACAAAGTAACTTTACTTGTCAAATTTGACAGCTACAGTATGAAACTAAACTGTTGCCATTTACAATGTATATCAAATTGATGCAATATTTTTGGTCTTGAACAAATGTGGAACATTTGTCTTTGAAACTATGTTTTTCGTATTTTGAAAAATTCTGTCAATATCCATATAGTTGAACACGTGAATATACTGCACGTTGTACTACATGTACATGTATATTCATCTCACAAAAGCCTATTTCGCAAAATATACAAAACCCATGGACAACATACATGTACTGTAGATGATTTTAAACTACAGTAAGTTCGAATTATGAAGAAAACCATTTTCGAACAATAGGATATGGAGTGATGACTGTTAGCATAATCATCTATATATGTAGCTATGGCATGAATGGGAGATGTTAACATTGCCATTTAGAGCAATTTAATTGGTAGCACTCATTTGACCTCGTTGTCTAATCTCCAGTTAGATTTGATGGCGAATTTTTAATGTTGATGCATCAAAGGAAGCTGTCGGGCTCTGTACATTCCACGTACTCTAGACATGAATTTTATTTTTCATGGTTGGACTAGGAGATCGAAGTACTCGTACTGGTAATAACTGTGTTAACTTTCTATTATTTTCCAGCTATATTGCATTCCCATGAAATCTCTATTTTCCCAAATATGAACCATCCCATATCAAATGTCAACTTTACGTGTACTTGGACACTAACCCTGCATGTGCAATTTTATTCGGGAAATCTATGATTTCTTTTTCCCAAAAATCTGCTATAGCTTTGTGGAGTCGTGGCCTAGATTTTTCATACTTTGTTGATTCATTTAAGTCTTACCTCCATAAATTCAGATGCAAACTCCTCTCAGTCACTCAGATCGAATTCTTGTCCTCAATGGATCCTTGAGACTCTTCCAAAATCCATCACCTGGAAAAACACGAATAATTACTCCAAAATGTATGTTGGAAATCTATGCTGAGGGCCAAGTTGACCATTGTTCGTGTTGCAAACTGCCGCCATTTTGATGTAGTAATTAAAATATCATTCCGTGCTATAATTCTAAGTTTTAAGAACGCATGAAACAAATCCAAGATGGCGACCGAATCCGCACCATATTCCCAAGCACCGTTTTCACACATGACTGCAATTAGAATGAATTTTCTGTAGAAAGACGGTACGTGTAATTCGGTATACAGTAGTAGCATTCCCGCCATTGGAGATCACGTGGCCAAATTTATTGCCGCGTTAAGTGTAATTAGGACGTTGGCCGGGCGGTCCATAGGAGTAATTACTCTTTGCTAAGCAAAGCAATCAAAAACTCATCGCTCGGAAAACCACATTTTAAATTCGTGTCAACGCAAATTTATGTCCCAGGTTGTTCCTTAAGGTTGTATCAATCACCAGTGTCTGCTCTCAGTGCTCTGTTGAAGATAACAGTGAATCAAAACGAAATAATAGCTTTAAAGGGCTATGTCTTAAAGTAACCACACATTGCAAGCAAAGGAACGAACTACTCCACTGTAACTTCGACTCTTCGTTAACTTTAATCCGGGATTAAACTATGAGAACTAATCAAAATCACCTTTTACTAAAAATAAATAGATCATTGGGTTGCCTTAAGAGTTAACTTATATGTCAATCTGTAATATTGGCGAAATGGAACGATTCTTAAATTGCGCGTCACTCAATTTAAATGATTTAATTTATTTCTAAATAAATTATTTCAATTGGGTCACATGCAATCATTTATAAATTTAATAAATTATTTATAATTTGTAAATTGAGAATAATTGTAAATAATTTATAAATTGAGGACGATTCAGAAACTGAACGTGACTCAATTGAAACAATTTATTTAAAAATAAATTCAATTATTTTTGTAATAATTGAGTCACGTGCGATTCATGAGTCATTCTCAATTTATTTAAAATTATTCTCAATTGATGAGTTATTTACAATTTATTTAAAGTTCTACTCAATTTACAAATCATACGTACTTTATTTATTTTAAAACATGTTAATTTAATGTCCTATAGTTTTCTTCCATGCTCATCATGACATGGTCAACTAGAGTTTTGGCAAATTTGAAAATCATCCTCGATTACACACATCATCTCTTGGCAGAAGAATATATTGTTGTTTTGCTTCGAGCCATTAATTGCTATAGCGTTAGCCCGTCATACACGTTAGTACATCTACGTGTACTTATACTGTATAACTTCATTTTGTTGGAGTTTACCCTGTTGCTCCTAGCGCCTAATAGATGGCGTTCGGTTTTCACATTTGGATAAATTTCGAGGTGATTTTTCCATTTCGCTATGGCATGATGGATGATAAATTATGATATGAAATATTTTGGTACCATTATACATGTACATGTACCAGTGATTTCAGAGTAACATTATCTGCACAAATTTCTTGCTGCATGAAGATGATCGAAATTCTTTAGGATAAGCTCATCATGTGATTAGAATGACAATGTGGAATGTGGTTGGATTATACGAACACAGTTTCCATGACAACAGCACGAGGAAGCAAACGAAGGCATGACATCATCGTATGACGTCAACAATTCTTCGAAAGAAAAGAATTCTAGAATTCCATTTTGACGATGTTCTTTCTTTTGCCAGATTTCTCCTCATAAAAAACCGTCGTTTTTTATGCTTGGATGGAGAAATAATGAAAAAAGAAAAAGTAGCTGACATCGACGAAATATAACTGGTGAGTACGACAATTATGCGAGAGATCTACAGCGTCGAGTTATAAACCAAGATTTCCCTCCATGATTACAAATTAAAGAAAGGTCTTACCTTGGGTGCTAAACAAGCATACAGCGTAATAAGATTAATTAGGGCGTCGATAGCTCGCAGTCATCCTTTGCATCCTTTCGCCCAAAAAATTCGCTTATTTTTTCTTTTTGAATTTTGATTATCATGAAATTTTGATGTGTCATTTTAGGACGTGATGAGCCATGCTGAATTTACCCATCCCTTAGGACCTTCCATGAATTCAAAAGAATAAACATGTTTGTATTTTGCATTTCTTTTTACTAGGCTATATCACTGATGTACGGTTTTGAAAATCTAGGACAAATAGCACTAATTGCATTGACAGGTTTATTTGAGCTTACTTTATGGTCAAAAGGTTTGCATTGTATTATACAGGATTCTCAATTAAATTCTCAAGACGATTTCCCTGACATTCCCTGACATTTTACGTGAGATTGTTTTTTTTAAAAAATAGGACAAATGATGGATTTTATCCCAAATTTTGTAAAATTTAATGCCTAATCAATTGGCTGATGCAACCTGTTTCAATTTCCCTGCCATCCCCTTACACCTTTTCACTGCCCTGACATTTCCTGGTTTTTCCTAACTTTCCAGAAGTTGGGAACCATGATAGAGTGGTTCAAGACGCCATACTGATTCACACAGAGGCATTGTTACCCTTCCCCTGTATATTCCATCGCAATATTTTTTTTGTCTCCAAAATCTCTAATTTTTTTAATTTCAAACACAATTCGCTGGATCCTTTTCGTCACCTTCTCTCAACAATGGCCTACTTATTACATGGTGCTACAGTACATCCAGTCCAGTGACCATATTTTAAAATGTTCCAGGTACATGTAATCTGATTTCATGACTCTTCCCAGTTTACCAAGTTCAGTGACCATGTTCTAAATCTCTCTCAACAATCCTATTTCATGGCGCTATCCATTGCAGTGACCATAGTCTAAAATTTTCCATGTAATTTGATTTCATGGCTCTTCCCAACCCACCAGTCCAGTGACCATGTTCTAAATACAGTATCTCTGAACAACCCTATTTCATGGAGCTACCCAGCCCAATGACCATGTTTTGAATATGTCAGTGATTTGATTTCTTGGCTCTATCAAGTCCAGTGACCACCTTCTAAAACTCAACAATCCTACATGTACAGTGCCATACATGTATTTCAATGCGCTAATAATACTCAGTCCAGAGACCATGTTCAAGGCACAGCAGTATCAGTCATCTGAATCTGATTTCTTCAACTTTCTTGGCGCTACCTTAAGTCCAGCGACCAGACAGTCTCAGTGGGACGTTGTTGTCGTCCATCTGGGTGGCCCACTCGGATGGCCAAAAGTACACGAGAGGGCCATGAATTTCAAAGGCTTATCGTGAACGATTTTCGTGTTGTACAAGCGAATGCACATCAACCGACAATGCCATTTGCATCGGGTGGAACGTGTGTGTTCCCATGTCGGCCATTTTTTTGCCCGATTGTCGTTGTGTCAGTTAACCAGGACCATCCATTGATGCCAGATTTTTTTTACATTTTTTTAAAGAACTCTTTTGACGAGACAAGACGAGATGCCATTTTTGCACATGTGGGATTGGCGCCAATTGAAATTCATATTAGATTCGCTACACCGACCGACAATGGAATTTGGGAAGTAACCATCCTGCACCGCGGCTCCCGTCATCCCCTTCGCTGGGGCCATCGCCGCCATCTTGGTTTCGTTCAATTCAAGGAGGCAACAAAAGCAGGCTCGCCATTGGTCGCCTGAGCGTTGCTAATGTGCCAAAAGCGCTTCGAACCCACCATGGGCTTCTGACCTCCATCATTCGTCATCATCAAAGTCCTGCCAAATGTCAACCTTTGTTCCAGGATGTCACTCATATCTGTTGGGCTCTCACAGGCACACGGGTTAGGATCTGGGAGCCATGTTTTTGCGCCCCTGGCCCCATCCCCCAACGGAGATATCCCTCATCTGGCGATTCCCTTCTGCTCAGTTGACCAAATTTTGGTCAAATGTCAATCTGGTTTCCTCTCATGTCCCCCCCCCCTCCCAATGCCC
>JAQGAF010006123.1:0-10767 GCA_034687865.1 Kryphioiulus occultus | reverse complement strand
AAAACCAGACTTTCTGCACTTCACTTCTCTGGCCTGTGAACAGCCGTGAACTGTTACTGTAGCCACCATGCCCAACCCCACTACAGATCTCTCGGACAGCGACTCCGACTACGGCGTCGAAGAAATCTCCTTGCTTGCGTCCGAAGCTCAGGCCAACCCACACGCCCGCCGCATCATGAAGGGAGACCTTGAAAGATTCATCTTCTCCCAAGACTATGGGAACCTTCGTCAGAAGTACCTCGACAAGAAACCATCCCGCACCATCGGCGCCTACTCCACTCCGAAGTATCGAAAACGCCTGGAAGACGTGCTGGATGGCGCCCTCAACGACGTGGAGACCGAAATTATTACGGACCCGGGGATGTTTGGCGTCAACCCATCGGCCGTCATCAAGACCGCCTACAAGGAAACTGTCCAGTTCGACATTAACGTTCTTAACCACGCCATTAAGCTTGAGGAAAAACTCCGCCGCGACAAATCCGACTCCAAGCGCAGTGCTCACAAGAAACCCAGATCCGCGGACGAAGCGGAGGACGCGCTAGAGACACCAGCCAAACGCCGGGAGTCGTCACGCCCCCGAGACCCGCAGGAAGACGTAATCAACACCGAGCCACCGCCACCCACTATAGGCATTGCCATCTCCAGAGGCACGGCCGCACTGGACCCCTTCACTAATGCCAGGGATGCCAGTCCACAACGCCCGGCCGGTCCCGACCTGATGGACCTAGGGGACACCGAGGCGCCTGTAAACACCGACCAGCCGGAGCTGCAATCGCAAGCAACGCAAGATGTGTCTGTGCTTCCCGAACTAGACGACCCAGAGTCCACCCTCACGACTGCCGTTCAGGCCGAAATCGACCAACGCATGAGCAGTTGGAATCCCGTGCTGGCCCTCACCCAACTCCAGGTCTGGATAGCCCAGGCCCGGGCCGCTACCACCACTGTACAAACCACTGGTAAGGTACGCTTCGCCAAAGCCGAACAGCTGGCTGTCCGGACAGCGCTGGAGGAAATCACAACAATCGCCACAGAAGCTATAATACGCAATACCAGCCTGCAAACACAGCTGGACGCAGCCCACGCCAAGGCGGATAAAAACACTCCACCTCGCCAGACCCAGCAGCCCCGTTCCCGCTCCCGGCACCCCCTACACCGCGGACCCCGGACCACGCTGCCCCCGCACCCGGAGCCTATCAAGGACGGGCAGACGATGGACGTCACGACGGAGCCAACTGGACCGACCACTACACCGTTTACCCGGACATACGCGAAGGTCACAGCCCCGACAGCGCCCGCGCCTAAAACAACTAAACCAGTATTCACCACAATCGTTCGAAGTACGGCCACCACCCCAGTTGCGGCCGCCGCGCTTAAGACTAAACTGCGCTCCCAGATCCCGCGCTCGATTGGCCCGTTCACGGGTCTCCAAACCACGGGCAAGGGCGACCTGTGCTTCGTCAGCTCCTCAGCAGACCAGCACAGGGCCCTCAACGAGGTCCTGCGCACCTCAGCGGACGTCACAGTGCTATCCTCTACCGGTCGGCGACCGACAATGGCCGTCAACGGAGTGAACGCGGACTACGAGATATCAACCCTCGTGCCCCAGATTGAAGCAAACAACCCGACGCTGTTCGCTGACCTGAGCGGCGCACCGACAGACCACATTCGTGCCGTAGCAACCCGCCCGTGCCGCGACCCTCGCCGGAAAAACATTATCGTGGAAGTTTCCCAGGCCCTGCGGCGTCTTCTCCTGTCACGCTTGGAGGCCGACGAGCCGATTGCCCTGGAGTGGTCTGCCCACTTCGTGCGGGACCACTTCTCGGTCACCCGCTGCTTCCGGTGTAACAGGCTGGGCCACACAACGGCCAACTGCTCGGCAACGGCTCCCTGCTGTCTCCGATGCGGAGGATCGCATCTACAAGAAGAGTGCCACAAGACACCAGATTGTATAAACTGCAAGGGTCGACGCTTCCCGGCGGCCGATCGGGTCCATCTCCCCAACGACCCCCGATGCCCCGCTTACCTGGATCGTGTGCAGCACCTTAGGAACAAAGCCAATAATGAGTGACGGCCCACTGAAAATACTACAAATCAACCTCGGCCGCGGAGCGGCGGCCACTAACCTGGCCCAACACCTTGGAGCAGAGTACAACCTAATTGCAGTCCAGGAGCCATACGTCGGGACCAATCTCGCCTCCTGGGGAGGGACCGTTGTACCCACCACGCGGACAGCCAAGGTCCGAACAGTGTATAAACTCACCCATCCTTGCCTCTTTCTAGCAGAACATAGCTCGGAGACCTTGGCAGCCGTCCGTGTCACCGTCAGCGGCTCCCCGCTCACGGTCGTCAACGTGTACGCCGCCTCGGACCGCCCGTTGGGTCCCACTCTACAGGCTGCCCGGCGCATCATTTCCAGTGCCAACTCCCCAGTCCTCTTACTCGGGGACTTCAACTGCAAGCACCCGGCCTGGGGTAGCCCGGACATCGATGCGCGCGGGGCGGACCTTATGGACTTTGTGGTGCAAGAGGGCCTGATGCTACAGAACAGACCAGCCGAGGGCCCCACTTTCTGGACAACGAGAGCGCAGGGATTCAATGACCTAGCCTTCACCAAGGGAGTGACCGGCTGCGACTGGTCCATCTTACCAGACGTTTCGCTGAGCGATCACCGCCTGATTAGCATCGCCATCCACCTCGCGGATCACGGTGCCCCGCACCCAACTAACCGCTTCAACTGGCGGAAAGCGGACTGGCAGCTGTTCCAGGAGACGCTGCGTACAGGTTTGGACCATCTCCCGCGGCCAACGCTGGAAGAGGAGGCCGAGGCATTCAATCGACTATGTGTGCAGGCCTGCGAATTCGCCATGCCGCCTTCCATTCACCGCGCCAGACCGGGAGCCGTTTGGTGGTCGGCCGATCTCACTCGCCTCCGGTCGGACGTGGCCAGAGCGCGCAAGAGATTTCAACGTGCCTCCCCGGCCGCCCGGCCCGTCGCCTTGAACACTTTTCGCCGGCTACGGGTAATCTACCGAGACGCCATCATGGAGCGTAAACTCGAGTCCTGGAAGGCATTTTGCCAGAGGGAATTCAAAGACGATCCCTTTAGCGCCCCTTACCGCGTCCTCCGAGGCCAACGCCGGACCAGACCAGCCATGCCGACGCAGCTGACGGCCGATGGCACGCACACGGGGGACCTAGCCGCCACCCAACGAGAGCTTGTCCGCAACTACTTTCCTGAGGATGTGCGGGCAGACGACACACGGGCACACTCAAACATTCGCGAGGCCAGCAAGCACGGGGCCCTCCGGCCAGACGACGCCCCCTTCACCCTGGCTGAACTTAGGGACGCAGCCCTCTCCTTCGGCATCCACCGAGCCCCGGGCCCCGACGCATTCCCGGCAGCGGCCCTGCGGTGGTTGCTTGACAGCATCGGAGCCTACTGGCTCGCCCTGCTCAACCGTTGCCTAGCCGAGGGCACCTTCCCTGCCTGCTGGAAAACGAGCCAAGTGGTGTGGCTGCCCAAAAGCGACGCCGGTTCTCTCCGCCCGATTTGCCTGCTACCAGTCATTGGAAAAGTCCTCGACAAATTGCTGGCCCGCCGCCTCCAGTTTTTTCTGGAATCCCATTCGCTCTTGTCACCGCACCAGCACGGCTTCCGTCAGAAACGCCGGACCATCGATGCGGTCAAGACTTTGGTCGAGACGGTCACTGAGGCCAAGACCCAACGCCTCCACAGCCTCACGGTACTGTTGGACATCAAAAACGCTTTCAACAGTGCCTGGTATCCGGCTATACTGGCGCAACTACGCCGGTACCGTTGTCCGGCCAACATCTTCGAGACCATCAGCAGCTTTCTCACGGATCGAACGCTCAGCTTACTGGGAACCACAACACCCACCACCAGAGGCTGTCCCCAGGGATCCTGTATGGGCCCAATCCTGTGGCTCGTGCTGATGGAGACCTGGTTTGAGGCCATGGCACCCGTGATGGACCCCAGAGACCTGGCCCAGGCCTTTGCCGACGATCAAAACCTCCTCCTGGTCGCGCCCTCAGCCAAAGTCATCGAGCGTAGATGGGTCATCTACTGGAACGCCTGTCAACAGTGGGCCGAGCAGATCAGGGTAGAGTATAATCCTGATAAAATTGAACTTCTTTTCCATCCAGCAACGAACATTGCCCGAGGACCAGTCATCAAAGTCGACGGACGTACTCTCCCGCTGGCCAGATCCGTCACGTACCTTGGAGTAGTTCTGGACCCGACGTTCACCTGGATCCCCCACCTCCTGCACCTTCATGGGAAGGCCACAGGTACGGCCTCTCGCCTCGTTGCAGTGTGCGGGAAAACCTGGGGCATGCAGCCCCCAATTCTGAGGGCCATCTACCAACGCGCCATACTGCCCATGGCACTATACGGCGCAGAACTTTGGGGAAGCGTGGCCCACCGTAAGGCCATACGGACCCGCTCCATGATGATACAACGGCCCTTCCTCCTCGCCGTAGCCAGGGCGTATCGGACCACCCCCAACATGGCACTCCATGCCGTCACAGGATGCCCGCCGCTGTACCGGCTCGCCGAAGCACGCTGGCGCACCTTCGTCGCCACCGCCGGCGCCGAAATGGAGCACCCAGTGCCCGTCTTACACTACCGTCACCCAGCCGACCGACCTACTCTTGACATCTCGTTCCAGGCCCCACTGCCCGAATCGCCTCACCAATTCTTTACAGACGGCTCCAAGCTGCAAGGCCAGGTCGGCCTAGCAGTGGCCCACTTCGCCGATGGCATCGAGCAAGATACGCTCCAGCGACGACTCCCGGACCAATGTTCAGTCCATCAGGCTGAAGTTATGGCCATCCGTTACGCAGCCCGAATGGCTGCACGCTCGCTGCCCCCGCGCTCTACAGCACAGATCTGTTCAGACTCCCAGTCGGCCCTCCGCGCAGTCGCCCGCTGCTCGTACATGAGTGTCCCAGCCTTCCGGGCCTACAGCGGCTTACGCGATCTGCACCTCAACGGCCGCTGCATCCACCTCTGTTGGGTCAAGGCCCACGTGGGGACGCCCGGCAACGAGCGCGCGGACGCGCTCGCCAAGGAAGCGACCGAACTCCCGGACATCACCCAACATGCAGTCCCGACAACGCATCTTCGACTCCAGCAGTGGAACCAACTCATCGAGGGATGGCAAGCCGAATGGGACCGTGGTCCGCAGGGACGGCAGCTCCACACCTACTTCCCCAGAATCCCCAAACACTGGCGCCCTATCCCGGCGGCCGTCACGCAACTCTTGACCGGCCACGGCCCTTTTAACGCATACCTCGCACGGTTTGGTCTCAACAACGGTGACCACTCCTGCCCCTGCGGGTTGGGCCCCGACGACCTGAACCACATACTGTTTACCTGCGAACTAGCACCGCGCGCTCTGGCACGTGAGAGGCTCGCTGACTGCCTGGCAACCCGCCAGTGCCGCCTCCCCGGCGACGCGGCCTCCCTAGTGGCCGACCACCTCGACCTAATAGCGGACTTTGCTAGGCGGGTGGTCTTCAACTATGAAGAACCGGTCTCCTCGGATGGGGGCACCGACGCCAGCGACGCCGACGCCGGCCCGTGAAACTTACAAACTTAGATATCAGTGCTTCAACAGTGTCTTACCTAGTGCTCGATATCGATTACCCTGTTTGCCAATCTTGCGTATTCTGTCTTTCCAGCCCCAATCGAATGCCTCATCTCTAAAGTGTTTCCTTTAGCGCTCCAATATCATTCACCCTGTTACCCTGTCTGCCGACATTGCATACTATATCTTTCCGGCCTCCAAGCGGATGCCGGAACGATAGCTGTCGGGTTCTTACACCACTGACTGGATGTACAAAGTGTCTTATCTAGCGTTCACTAATGCTCCCCTGCTTTGCCGCTATTGTGAATATCTTTCCAGCCTCCCAGCGGATGCCAGATCGTTGGCCGCCGATTTCTTCTAGCACAAGTACAAGTGTTTATTTTCCTGGCCATACGAGCGCCCAAATAAGTGCTGATCTCTTGGCCATACAAGCGCCCATAACAAGTGCATACTGTTTTTATCGCTCACAATGTCTATTTAATACCACCATGCCGGGTGTTCGCGCATATCCACTTGCTTACCATTCAACCATGTTGCCCTTGCCAATTTAAGCGTATTCCTCATTGTCTTGGCCATATAAGCGCCCAACCCTTTGTCGGTTCGATTGCATTACTGCACATATTATTCTATCGTTCACCATGTTTGTTCTATGTCAAATAAAGCGTTCGACGGCGCTGCCGTCTCACGCTTGTGTTGCTTCCTCGTGCTCTTCGGAGAGTCAGACATCAAGCCGGCTAGACGTAGTGTCTTTTGAGCAGGAGTGGCCATATGCTACAGGCAGGCGGGCCGGAGGCTCTAACAAATTTTACTGTCCCTATCTACTGTCCCTATCCCAAAAATGCCCCGTGTACCAGACAAGATTGGAGATGTTAAGAGGCCGCATTAATTATGGATAGAAAGCTCAACATTAGCATCCTGCAGATTAATTTGGGGCGTGGAATAGCGGCCACTGCAGCAGCACAGAAGCAGGGCCAGAATTTCGACATAATTTGTGTGCAGGAGCCATATCAAAATACCAATTTAAGCTCTTGGAAGGGCCAAGTTATTCCCAAGGAAAGGGGTTCTAAGGTCCGAATTATTGGTCAAAATCATCTTAAGATGATGCATGTTTCCGAAATAAGCTCCCAGTGCTATTCTGCGGTCACCATTAGTGGGGCTGGAGGCATTTTTCTCTTAATAAATGTTTATGTGGAATCAAATGATGACATGAACACCTACCTCAACATGATTCAGGCGACTATGAGAACCTATAGATTTCCTGTAATCATTGTGGGTGATTTTAATGCCAAGCATATGGCTTGGGGGAGCACACAGACAGACACTAGAGGGACAAGTCTGCTTGATTTTGTGATTTCTCAGCACCTGCAAATCCAAAACATTCCCCAGTATGGGCCAACCTTTGTATGCAATAGAGGAGAAGGCTTTATTGATCTTACAATAACAAAAGGTATTGACAGGTGCGACTGGTCAATCCTTGACGAAGAGACATTGAGCGATCATCGTATGATCAAAATAGTCGCTAGTTGGCAAGTTGATGGAGGCACCTCTGATGATTTTAAATTCAAATGGAAACAGGCAAATTGGGATGAATTTAAACGGTCTTTCATTGCGGGCATACCAGAAATTAAATCGGGGTGCGCAGAAGAGCGAGCCAATAGTTTTCAGGAACTATGTGTTGTGGCTTGCAAGGCATCAATGAAGCAAGATCTGAGGACTGGACGCAGAGTGGTCTGGTGGACCAAAGCACTCGATCAACGGAAGTCAATGGTTAACCGGGCCCGCAGGCGATACCAACATGGCCAGGGAGCTGAATATCGGAGGCACCTCTATGAGATCTACCGAGAACAAAGACATATCTACAAAAGGGAGATTCTCGATAGTAAGATCAAGTCATGGCAAATATTCTGTGACAGGGAATCTAAGAAAGATCCATTTGGCCTTCCCTACAAGATCTTGGCAAATAAGAATAGAATTAACCAGGTGCCATCAAATATTCAAAAGAGTGATGGAACATGGACAGCATCACCAGAAGAGACAACAAAAGAACTAATTTCACAATATTTTCCTCTTGACGACGAGTCAGGCGATACGGAGGAACAACGGGCTATACGAGCACAGTGCCTGCTGGACATGGACACGCCGAATGATGTAAATTTCGAACTCACTGAACTCCGAAGGGTTGTTTATGGTTTGAATCCAAATAAGGCACCAGGCAAGGATGGAGTTCCTGTTGCTGCTTTGAAATGGATTTTTGAATCATGCAAGGAATTCTGGCTTGAGATCTTAAACCAATGCTTGGTGGAGGGGGTTTTTCCATCCTGTTGGAAGATTGCTCAGGTAGTTTGGATTCCAAAGCCTGGAACAAACTCTTTTAGACCAATTTGCCTTCTCCCTGTACTTGGCAAGGTACTGGATAAGCTCATTGCTGGGCGCATGCAGTACTATCTTGAGTCAAGAGGCCTTCTCTGTAGGTTTCAATATGGTTTTAGACAGGGTCGCAGTATCCAACAGGCCGTGAATAACTATGTTGAACGGATACCAGAGGCTAAAGCACAGAAACAGCACAGTATGGCGGTATTATTGGATATACAAAATGCTTTTAATAATGCTTGGCACCCTGGTATATTGGCAAAGCTTCGACAGATGAGGTGTCCACGGAATCTGTGGCTGATTATTCGAGGTTTCTTGAGCAAAAGAAGAATATGGCACTCTGCATCTGATATTACTGTAAATAAGGGATGTCCACAGGGTTCTTGTTTGGGCCCAATATTGTGGCTTGTGTTAATGGAAACTTGGTTTGAATCGATCCAAGATGTTCTGGCTGAGAAGGATCTTGCCCAGGCCTTTGCGGATGATTCTCTTCTGTTTTTGGTTGCACCTTCCGTGAAGGTAATAGAGAGGCGCTGGATTTTGATATGGAAGCGCTGTAAGGAATGGGCAACAAAATACAAGTTGAACTATAGTAAGACGAAAACTAAGGCTATATTCCATCCCTCTAAGGAGGTGCTAAGGAAACCTGTTCTGAGATTGGATGACCAGACGGTCTGTATGGATGACTCCATTACATATTTGGGGGTTGTAGTGGACGTCAAATTGAACTGGCTAAACCACATCAAATATATCCAGGGTAAAGTGGGAGCAATTGCATCTCGACTAATTGCAGTGATAGGAAAAACCTGGGGAGTCCATCCAACAATTCTGAAGAAGATATACGAGACGTGTATTGTCCCAATTATACTCTTTGGTGTCGAAATATGGGGGCGTCGCTTTAATGATTCTAGAGTCTGTAAGCGGGTGGAGTCAATCCAACGTCCATTTCTTTTGTCGATATGCCGGGCTTATAGGACATCGCGCAGTTCTGCCTTGCAGGTTCTTGCAGGTTGTCCTCCTTTGAGGCACCTGATTGAGCAGAAATGGCGGCTTAGTGAGCGAATTAGGGGCTTGAAAGAGGCCTTGGATTTGCCTATTCCCGTATTTCAGTATGACCATCCAGCAACAAGAGAGAGCCTGCCGATCCACACTTGGTCGGCCAACGCAGCAGCAGGAAGAGGGGTGGAGAGTATTTTTACTGACGGTTCTAAGCTGGATGGTAGAGTTGGTTCAGCGGTTTTGGTCCTGGTCGGTGGTGAGGAGAGAGCTGTGTGGCAGGCAAGGCTGCCAGACACTTGCACAATTTTTCAAGCCGAATTGCTGGCACTGTATAAGTCGGTTGGAATGCTAACTAGACGTATGAAACCTGGAGATAACTGTTTTGTTTGTTCAGATTCCAGGGCAGCTCTGCAAGTGGTGGCTCAGGGATCGTACCAGCATAAATATGCTCACACGACGTGGAAAAGGATATTACACCTAATTAAGAAAGGTTCACTTGTAACATTATGCTGGGTAAAAGCCCATGCAGGAAATGCCGGGAACGTAAGAGCTGATACTTTGGCTAAGGAAGCAACTTTGATGGACGTAGTTTCAAACCACCAGCTTCCAGTTTCAAGCCAGAAGTATGAGCTAAAAGATCAAATGAAAACAAATTGGCAACATGACTGGGACAGAGCTGTTACGGGCAGGCAGGTGTATGGTTTTGTTAACAAGGTTGGGAAATTGACTGGACCGATTTCAGGGAAGTTAGTTCAACTCTTAACCGGACATGGCCCTTTCCACCAATACCTCACTAGGTTTAATCTTCATGATAGTAATGGAAATTGCCCCTGTGGCTCCGGGGAGGATAATATTGACCATATTTTGTATGAATGTATGCTTCCCCAGAGGAAGAGAGCTAGAGAATGGCTTGGAGACATGTTGGCCACGACCCGTCACTCATTGCCAGATGACCTGAAACAACTTTGTTTTATCCACCTGGAACTTTTTGAGGCTTTTGCTAATGAAGCCGTTTTTACGTATTTATAGCCGTTTTCAAAATTTTAAACCCTATTGCATTGGAGCCATCAAGACATTGTCCTGGTCTCAAAGCTGACTGCAGGTGTGAAATTTTAGATCTATCTTAATCGCCAACTTTTTTTTTTTTACAGACGTTCCATGTGTCTTTTAGATACAGCATTGGCTGTCTCCCTTTGACTACCCTGCACAGGCTGTAGGTCCAGATGAACGAATGGTTACTAACCTGAAAATTGAGACGAGGCTCCAGAGGGTGACAATGGAAATTGTTACAATCTGGGGTTAAATTTTAAAACGAGATGACTGCGGTGTGGTACTAACCATCGAGGAGAGCACATGCGTAGATACGCCGCTTAAGTGTAAATGTGTTTCTCTAAATTTTAAACTGTATGGATGAAAAATGGGCATACGCTAGGGATGGGTAACAGCATCCACAGCGTTTGTCGGTATGTAAGGTGGATCATGCCAGGGTCAGCTATCAGGGTCAATTCTAAACCAAATCAAAATAGATATCAGACACCTGGACGTTTGTTTTGTTTTGTTTTGAAATATATTCGCTGAGGAGTCAAACCTGTAATTGGGTTTGGCGGGTGGAGGTGTTCTCTCGGCTTCGGTTGGCTAGACGGTGGAGTAATGGTGGAGCAGTTGGACCTTAAACTTTATGGTAGGAGGGTCGGAGGCTCACGGTTTGTGTCTGTCCCTATCTACTGTCTAGCGAAACCACAGCCAAGGGAACGGGCTTGGCGAAATTAGCGGGGAAAGAAGACCCTGT
>JAQGAF010006122.1:0-10767 GCA_034687865.1 Kryphioiulus occultus | reverse complement strand
GCTAAGATTGGGCTTTAAGCCAGTTACTTGGATCACTTTCTACACCTTGGTGCCTGTAATTGCATTGGTGATTGCTGCGTACATTGGCCTTAAGTTTTACTGCAGCAAATTAGAAAATGATGTAGAATGGACAACCACCAGCATGTATCTCATCATGTCTGCAACCTGTGCTAATGTTATCATCTCGGCCTCCACCTTCAAGGCTAGCGCCGTAAAAGACTTTCTTTTGACCTGGAAAAGAGTTGACCAGCTTTTGGAAATGGATCGCGATCCAAAGCTACGACGCTATGCTAGAATTTTCGTCAACTTGTCGTTGTTCATTATAGGAGCCGGGCTTACAATGCTCGTTGGAATCATGATTAATCAGTTTAGAGCAGTCTACATGAGATTAAATTACAGCAATTATGTCTTTATTTCGGTTTTTATCTATATCATCTACTACCAGGGTGCTGTCATTATGACTGACTTGAACTTTCTGTTCTTTGCCAAAGCCATTGAAATACGATTTCGACTTTTGAAGAAGCAATTGACCACCATCGTCCAACTGCCCCTCTTCGAGCTGAGCAATGAAATTGAAAGATCTCGTATCACCTTTCATCTCTTGATGGAACTGGTGCGAGAAACCAACAAGTTTCTCGACCCAATGTTGCTGATGACGTGCCTCTCCAGTTTAGCGCAGCTTTTGTTCAGCATCTACGGGATCAGTCTGGCCTCACAGAGTTCCAACTTTAGTAGCCGAGTGATGAAAATTGGTTCTGGAATAATGGGATTAACGAAATTTTGTTTGGTGTGTTTTGCTGGAAGTGCAGTTGGTAATGCTGTACGTATTTCAATTCTTGCTGGTATTCTTCGCATGTTTAAGAGCGTCAAGTTTTAAAACTAGGATGAGGATTTTCTTTTAAGCACGCATTAAGAAAAATTAAGTTGATCTCTGATAAGATTCCGTTACCCCTCAATGCTTTCATAAATTAAAACGGAAATACGTAATAAGGGGAACTATGCATTGCCCTAAGATTAAGTTCGCATGTTACTTCATTCATGGATTACATGTTCGTATAAATGCAGTATGTCGCAAAAAAGGCTTCAGAAGTCCACAATTAGACGTCCGAGGTGATAGGGACATTGGGGTTTATAAAAATCGACGTTTTTGGACTAGTTACTATCATAGCATTCGTAATTTCATATGGAAAATTCATGTTGGCGTTCGATAAATATATTAATTGCTCTCGAGATAATTTATCACTTCAATGGTTTTAGGCATTTAGTTATCTGTCAATAGAATTATAGCTTGTAGTGTTACTTGAACTTTCACGCTCCAGTTATGCCAACTATATGTTCTCGTGTATTTGATCATTATTTCTAATCTAAAATAACCACAAAATAAGTAATTTTTTAAGATGTAAAAATTGACGACTTGAGCAAGCAACCTTAAACATTTGCCTGAAGTATTTGCTTGTACCTGATGATTCGGTTGCATTTCCGCATTAGGTTATTGTGTTGACATAATGAGCTCGAATACATGAGGTTTCAACAAGGTCTAAACCTAAGAATATCAAGATTGGGCAAATGTTTGCTTAAGGGCGTTCAGAATGCATTGAAATGGTTTGCTGAGCTCGTGTCTTATCTGGATGCAACCGAAACATTTCAATTAGTGGAGAAAAAATGTTAGGTTGACACTCGCTGTTAAATGTGAGACTAACGTAACCCAACGACACAATTTGCAATCAAAAGTAAAAATTTCTCCACGAATCACCAACCAACAGATTCAATGTTGCAGGGAAGGTGCTGAAAATGTGTGATGGGATGCTGGCATTCGTGAAACTTTATTTGGTGTATTTTGCTGGCAGTTCTATGGTGATGCTGTACGTATTTTAATTCTTGCTGATATGCGTGTTTTAGGGCATACATTTTTTATGTGGAGCTCTGGAAAGATGTTACCTTCCAGTGCCTGCAGAAATTAGAACCGAATCAAATGGGTAGAAAACGAATTATCATCTTCTGAGAAAACTCGCATATTAATCCATTCGTGCAGTGCATATATAAGTTTATACATGTACATGTATGTATGGGGTTAATTACACTATACCCTAAATGCAATGTATCGCAATTTTCAACCTTCATGAACGTACACAGTGGGGCAAGAATAAACCTGTAAAGATGGAAAAAAATCGAAAAGTGAAATAATATGAATGCTTAGCGCCCTTGTATAATGTACATGTATATGTGGCATCCAACTCATCCACCTCTGTCCTATGGAGAACAGAATTTAATTGATAAACACATCATACGTGTACATGCAGTTATAATTATGGTGTGAACCACGTATAGTAAGTTATTTGTTTATACATTATTTATATCAAGATCCTTTTGAGGCCTGTTGCCCCTTTCAACATCCCTAACCCTTCCATGTCCATACTCTAGGAAAGTACCCATTGTTTATTATTGATCATCTAATCTAGTACTGTTCTGTAATTGCCGAATGTTGACATACTGCATTCAGGTTTTTATCCAAACCGGAATTTGGTGACAATACATTTTGAATTATCATCTTGGCCCAAGTTTGGTCGAAGTTGATCTCTCTGATCATATTCTGTGTGGGTCTAAGCGTTTTATGAAGTTATCTCGACATCTACCGCGAATTATGCTCATTTCATCTACTGTATATCACATTGTTTTCTGCAAGTATGTCTCTGTAGATGACGTGCCGCAGAGGTCAAAATCGTAATTACGAAAATGACACGTTTCACTATTGTCAGCTGAGCCACATACGAAAAACCAAGTACACCAATTGAACCAAGGGCATGCATAATACAGTGCATATAGTGGCTGTGTATTTATCACGATGTGGAAATGCAGCAATAATAATTGGCCATAAGAATTGTATAATTGACAGTGAATCAGTAATTGGACAACACGCTATTGCTGGCATACGCATGTACATGTACATGCATGTACGTGTAGTTTGCTAATAGTTTATCATTCCATGGAATGATTGTTTTAGGCAATTGATTACTATCGATATAGGATGCTGGACGTGTTATTTGAACCCAATGGTCTTCCAACTATGACGATTACGCTGGCTTTTTATCTAATGGTCCAGATAACTATGATAAGGTTGAGGGGGTAACAAGTTTCTTCAATGGTCGAGTTTCACGTACCTATCAAGCCTCCAAGAAATATGCGAATTGATTCATGAAAACTTTCTCAATGATTCCACACACGTCACCTTGACCAGTTCGACCATCGGCGATTTCCAATTTGAAAGCTTTTAGAATAAGCCTTGAGAAACCATCTCAAACCATGAAACCGCCTTTGATATTTATACCCAACCCAGAAACCCTAAAAGACGCCCCTTTGGACCATCTTTGGACTCCACGAAATGCCAAAAAAGGGTATTTTGAAATTTATGAGGCCTTTCGGCCAATGGCCACACTCCAGCGATGGCTCGGGTTGTTGCCGTTGGTTCACGACCAAGAAACCGGGCTGAGAATGGGTTTCAATCGCGTCGGTTGGATCACTTTCTACACCCTGGTGCCCATTGTCGCCTTGCTGATTGCTGTCTACATTGCCATTGAGATTTATGGCATCAACTTAACAAATGAAGTAGAAAAGTCCACATCCATCATGTATTTCCTCACTTCTGTGACCTGCTCCATTGTTACTATTTTGGCCTCTGCCTACAGAGCTAGTGCCATGAAAGCCTTCTTTTTGACCTGGAAGGGAGTCGACCAACTCTTAGCAATGGACCGTGACCTAAAGCTACGGCGTTATGCTAAAATCTTGACCTTCGTATTTCTATCAATTTTAGGAGTTGGGATGGCATTGCTAGTTGGGATACTTATTCTCCGGTTAACCACAACCTACAAGAGAACCGCTTCTAGCAATTCTGTCTTCCTTGGAATTTTCATCTGGCTGACCTACAACATGGGGGCCTTCACAATGCCCGACCTCAACTTCCTGTTCTTTGCCAAAGCCATTGAGATACGATTTCGTCTATTGAAGAAGCAATTGACAGCCATCGTCGAGCTGCCCTACTTCGAGCTAAGCAAAGAATTTGAGAGATCTCGTATAGCCTTTCACATGATGATGGAAATGGTGCGGGAAACCAATAAGTTTAACCACCCGCTGATGCTGATGCAATGTTTGTCTAATGGGGCGCAGATTCTTAACTGCATCTACGGGATGATGTTGCCCCAAGAGAGTGCTAACGTGGCTTGGCTGCTGCTGAAAATAGTCTTCGGATTGCTCGGATTCTTGAAACTCGGTTTGCTGTGTTTGGCTGGAACTACAGCTAGTTACGCTGTACGTATGCAAAATATCGTTGTCAGGTTGTCTACTAGATTTGGTTTTGCAACTTCCATGGATTTTCAATGACTTTTCATGACTTGAAACAAATTTTCAATGCCTATTAGAATATGGGACGTTCCAGTTTTGTCATCACTAAATAGTGATTTTCAGAAACATCCTCTACCACAGTGATGACATAATCATTGGCCAAAACGCCGCGCCGTAGGCGAATTTTTTGCCCAAATTGGATAATTGAATTTTAAAACAATTTTTTGTTTTGTGAATAAAAGGCAAAAATTCCATGATCATAATGTAAATTTCATTACTTTTTCATGACTTCCATGACTGGAATTTCATGTTATGACTTTTTCATGACTTCCAGGACCGGTAGACACCCATGTTGTTAAGTTATCCCGATAATGACATACTTAATTCGCAATTTCCCGCGTGGTGTCCATCATTGAGGCCGGGTGTTAATTTTTGAGGATTTACCGCGGCTTTACTGAAATTGTAGATAAAGTATTCGAAAAATAAGATCTGACACCCTGTACGAGTTTCGTGCTTAGCAATGATTGCACGCAGTACACCCAAATGCAAATGTTTTTGAAGAAATATGATAGCCAGAATTTTGCGTAGCACGCTTGCATTTAGATCGAATTACCGTTAATGGTTCGTTAAATATTCCCCAAACTCATGCCTATTATGCAGATGTGAATGCTGACAGTTGTGAGCTATGATGATGGTGAAGTGGTATTGGGCAATAAGTTGGCTTTTCTCCTGGATCGATGCAAACTAATCCAATTTTTGCAATTGATTTCACTTATCTAGAAATCGAAGGCAGGTGATTCAATTTTTTTCGCACTCATCATAGGTCAGCGACCATTTTGCTTTCACATCGGCTAGAGCAACATGAGTATCATTCCCTTTCCGAAAAAACCATTGATCTTCACCCCGCACGCCGAGGCCCTCAAAAGAGCAGCGACTTTGGGCAAATTCTCCCAAATCCAACTTCTGAAGCCAGCAGATGCCAGGAGCAGATATTTTGAGATGTACCATGCGTTTGTGCCATTGGCCACGCTGCTGCGCTGGCTCGGGATGTTACCATTGGTCAACGATGAAGAGACCGGGTTAAGAGTCCACTTCAGCGCTCGCCACTGGATCACCTTCTACACACTGGTACCTGTCGTGGCATTGGTCATCGCAGCCTACATTGCCGTGGATATGTATGGCATCTTCTTGACCAATGCTGTGGAGAAGTCTACCACCATCATCTACTTCATCACATCTCCAGCCTGCGCCATCGTGGCCATCTTGGCCTCTGCCTACAAGGCCCAAGCACTGAAGGACTTTCTTTTGGCCTGGCAGAGAGTGGACACTCTCCTGCAGCTTGACCACGACCGCACGCTCCGGCGGTTTGGAAAAATTCTGGCTTTCTGCTTTCTGGCGCTGGTTGGATTTGGGATGATCATGCTGGTGTCCATCTTGGTTTTGCGGCTGGTGGTGAAGGATAAAGAGGTCTCCTCCAATAATTCTATATTCTTGGGGATCTTCATCTGGATGACCTACGACATGGGCGCTTTCACCATGCCAGACCTGAATTTCTTATTCCTGGCAAAGGCCATTGAAATTCGGTTCAGATTGGTGAAAAGACAGTTGGCAGACATTGTTACACTGCCCTTCTTTGACCTGAGCAGCGAAATTGAGAGATTCCGTATCGTGTACCACCTGCTGGTGCAAATGACCCAAGCAACCAACAGCGTCTTGCATCCGGTTTTGCTGGTGGCATCCATTTCCAATGGGGTGCAGATTCTGATGTGCATCTACGGTATGATGCTGCCCCAGGAAAGCCCAAACCTGGCCTGGAAGGCCATGAAAATCGGCTTTGGAACCCTCGGTTTCTTGAAATTTGGTTTGTTGTGTCTTGCCGGCAGTACAGTCTCTAAAGCTGTACGTATTTGTTTTTTGCTGTTAGTCTGCCATGGTTGCCGCAAAAGGTGATGGTTCTTGGTGGCAATTCTATAACGAATTCGCTGCCTTTGAAGCGAGTTTAAAAGCTGTAAATTGAAATTTCAAATGCATGTAATTTTTTGAAAAATTCTACAAAACTGAGAAAAATGCGTTATGCGTAGGCCTATGGAAGTATTGACCCCGTTATATTTATTTTACTGTTACATTTATGCTACTATTTTGCACTCGTGGTTGTTTACGTGCTGTTCGGAATGCTTATCCATTTTTATCTTTTTTTTTAGGCTGCTGAAGTTGCAGTTGTGGCCAGAAGAGCTCCAACCCTTGACGTTTCACAATCAACTAAGTTTGAAGTAAGCAATAAATATTCAAACTTGCAACTGCGTGCGCGCATGTCTTCTATCCGTTTAAGGGAAACAGCATTTCAATGTTAGGCTAAGTCGCTGAACTGACATGCTAAAAAAAATTAACAAATCAGCAGAATCGGAGAAGTACGTAGTTAGCTACGCTTAAAAACAAGTGTTGACCAAAAAGTAATATTTTCCACTTGCCTGTGCCTATTTTTAGTTGTCAACAATCTACTTGGGAGCAATTTGTGGCATTTTAAAATAGCTCATAAATTTTATGGTGCTCCTCAACAGAAATGTTGATTTTGAAAACTTGTTTTGCTAAGTAAATGAGCTTTTGCCCCAAATTTACAACTTCGAGTCAGATGGTGGTTTTTGAACATGCCAAATACATGTACAGGGCGAGGCATAATCACATTTGTGACGATTAATATTGTGATCATTGATTTTGCTTTATAACCTTTACTGGACGAGACATTTACTTCACGAATATCACAAAGTAATTATAAAAACTTTCACAAGAGGATAGGATCAAGATAAATAGGAAAATCTTACTACTGATTTCAGCAATGATGAACATGGGCGCCCGCAGGATTTTTGCCAGGGGATGAGGCAAACTTATGTATATCTAAATAAATAATATATCTCCCTATTTTTTGCCTATACCTCCCCCCCTGCGGACGCCCATGATGATGAATATTAATCAATGAAGCACTAACGCTTCACTTCAGTCAAAATCAAATGCTGGCATAACTTTATTTTCCATTTCTGCGTCAATGATATCAAAAAATTCACATTGTTATAGGCCAAAAATAAGTGTCGATTTATTACAACCCAATGTGCAGTTAATCAATTGACAGTATCTGGTCAATAAAACATAGTACTAATTTTTCGAATTATGGTGTTTTAGGTCCATATGCTTTTGTTGGAGACTGCCAGATCAAAAGTCGTATTTACCGCTTCTGGATATTTCTCCATCTGCTTGAGTTTCCTCAGCACAGTAAGTTTTCACTATAATATATTCTCCTTAATACTAACCTAAACTCTCCACCTATACCTAACAAACTCTCTTCTTTTCTCTTTTCTTCTTCTGAACTAATCCCTTTCATGGAAAGATTGTTGGAGTGATTGCTACCTACTGGATTACCATTTACCAGTTTCATATGAATAAGGATCCAGACTGTCCACCATGCAATCAAACGGTCGTTCAAGACGCTGGTGATGATGATGGCTACAGCTTGTTGATGTATCACTTTTAAGACCATTATGAAATGATTCAATAGTCTAGTAACTAGTTTAGTTTAGTAAAATACTAAAGTATATAGCAAATCCTATTTGCACTTAATCTGTCAGTCTAGTGGACATGACGCGTACACTGAAGCACATTACAATTCAGATATTATCTTGAAAAAAAGCAACACATTACACATTCACGAATTAATGCTATTTAATTTCAATGCATTTACTTCAAAACAATAAAGGCAGCATATAAAAGCATTTTGAATTCGTTTGCAGCTTCAACATTGATATTATACAGGTATACAGCAGTTGCAGTGGGGTAGACTGCTTTGTGCTTTAAAAATCATGTAGCTGTCACTTGACTGCTTTGTGCTTTCAAAATCATACAGATGTCACTTATTTCTTGGGCGGTTTTAGGAAACCGATTCTCCTTAGATAGTGCACGATGAAAGGAGTGGAGGCTAATGTGATGGCGATTCGCACAGGTGCAAACACTTTATGAACAGCGTAAGCCAAGGCAAAGGTGCCAACACCGGCTGCTAGCTTACTTTCTAACATAGAACCGTCTATGGGCAGCATGGCTAGAATTCTGGCGACGTCTACTCCACTGAAAGAAAAGTACAAATACGATTAGCAACACAAGATTATTGGCAAAAGCAACTGCATTTCGGACATTTTCAACATGTTCGAGAGACCTTTGCCCAGTATTAACCTATGTCAACAATACATGGCCGCACATATTAAAAAGACATGTTTATTTTAACTGCAATTTGGACTAAACAGTTATGATAGTCAAGCCATGCGCGGAAAATCCTGCTGCGCAAATGGTGGTTGGTGGTAAAAATTTTGACAAGCATTTAAAACGAAACTTCTGTCTGCCCCTTGAAGTCAGTGATGAGACCTTTAAGTGCCGCTGGCCTTGCCTTTCTAACCTCATCTTCGTGTTCTGCAAATTGGAGGCTTGTTTAATTTCATATCCGCGCAACATGTACCCTGGTAATTACCGGCAGCCTTTGTAGCCACCATGTTCTTGCAGCTGTTATCCGGTTATAACAGCCAGCTTCCATTTGTGCACTCAATTCATTTGCAATGGTGCAAGTGGTAAATGGCCTGTCGGTACAGAGATGACAGGGATAGGGGGGACATGGAGGAACAGGTTATGCTCACACCATTAGCTTCTTGAATTGTGGTTTCAGTTTCATAACATGAGACAATGCAGCATTTTAATGCTCCTTCTAATTATTGGTAAACTCGGCACTAATGCTACTCCACCACTACAGCCATTCAGCTCTATTTTGGAGATCGTTCAACAAGAACGCCCAAAATCTGGCCTAATGTGACATATCACACATCAAAAAAATACAACTTTCCGGGCTGCAAACATTCAATTTGACAATGATGTCTTGGTGGTACCCACCGAATCTTATTTTTGAGATGATGCACCACACACCCCTACCACATGGTTTTTAATTACTGACAGTAGGGTACTGAGTTGAATTGAATTTAAGTTAACAAATAGACATGTATAATTTAAATTGTAGATGAAATATCACGATGTTGTAGTTTTTTTGTAAACAATGCATGCAATATGCTGAGGAACATTCAAAGGCAGAAGGGATCTATGGGCACCTATCAATTTCAATAATTCTTATCTGTAGCTTTGGTTTGTTTCATTAGTTGAAGATTTGTTAAGACTTACCTCGATACTGCCAAATAAAAACCTCCGAGCGATATGAGGGAAATGGACACGTGAAACACTACGACGGTTGAGCCATACTCTTTGACAGCCCTTTTCAGTTTTGTACGCTGGGACAATTTTTCTTCACTTTCGTTAGAATAGCAACGATTTATGTTATTACTGTCTTTGACGTCTCGAAGTGTTAGTGGACGGAAAGTACTAAGAAATGCTACTGGGCAGCGATTTAAGCAGTGAGAACGTGCTACTAGCCCTAGAGCATGAAAGTCATGCAGATGACAATTTACTCGTGGACCACTGCATTGTAGGGACGTACCTTTCCCATCACGGCCCGATGGCCCCAAAGTGCTGAAGTCCTGGCCATTTTTTTGATAATGAGTTTTTTGGAGATCATCGGCGAGGTATTTCTGTCCCTGTGCCAAGTGCCCTCCTGGCATGTTCAGGTGAGTTGGTGACCTCTTCCCTTGAGTATTGAAAGGCTCTGGTACCATCGTTTGCATCACTGAATGCAGGCTGAGGTTGCCATGAGTATCGTAAGATTCGATGTGAGTGTCGCTTCCTTCCATGGCTTCATGGGTAGCAGTTTCGTGTTGACAGTGTTGCAGACTGATCTGACCATCTTGCTGGATGTCAATGGCTCTTCCCATCAGGTCTCTCGATCGGTTTGAGGAGAATTCAACTACACGTGATTTGTAGGTGTTGTCCGACGTGGATAGTGAATTTTCCCGTTCATTATCAGAGTTATTAGACCTGTCATCTGAAACGAATAGTTTAGAATAGCTTGTAGCGGTCAGAATACTGTATATAGGTATAGCATTTGTCATGCCAGTGCCCAGCATTGCAAGCTTCAAAATGAATTTTTAAATTGTCTAATTTCATTGGTAATTACTCGACCATCCACCCAATTACCGTTTGGGGAGATTTTTCCCTGGATAAATGAGCTCAACGGATGCAATCTCATTCTTCTCATTTCTTTATAAATTGTCATACAAGTGTACTTTTAGCATTACTGCTCACGGTTATGTGAATTGGTATCTTTTGGTTATGAAACTTATAGCCTTTAGGTATAAAATGTAGGACGATAAAAATATGGTTGTATCATGACATACTGTAGGGGTAGAATCCAGGTCAATTTCTTCACTTTTTTATACAATAAGTTTGTCCCTGTTCGCCTAACCTTCATCTCCCTTTTCACCTTCAGAGAAAACCCATTTCACTTCGGGTTTTCTTTTT
>JAQGAF010006121.1:0-10768 GCA_034687865.1 Kryphioiulus occultus | reverse complement strand
TTTGCAAATGTTTTGTTTCGTTGTTACGTAAACTATGTAATGTATGCATTATTTTAGCTGTACTTTGAACAATGTACAGTGTACTTCATTTATTTTTCTTGTAAACGACAATTTTCATAGTGTTCACAGACTTTTTGTGCCAACTGTATATCTTATCGTTATCGACAACTTGAAAGTTGACAGGTTTCCAACGATTGCTAGACAAACAAGAAGTGGGGAATATCTTGAAGATTCTTAAGTTTCAATCTCGCATTTTCGCATTTCGAGATACGAAACCATATATTTAAGAAAGGCGTGGCTTAAACATGTACATGTATCTTCAGGCATATTTGCTGCAAACAAATGCGCATTTGTTATTCAAATCATAAATGCTAATTGTTCATGAAACTGTTTGATGAAAATTCAAAAACCCTAGTACATGTACGTATTACAATTCGAAAAATTCTTGAAATATTCCCATTCTAATATATTCATGTATTCCACATGGCAACATTGAACATGCAAATCTGCGAAAGGTTAAATTCTAAATCAATAATTTAAATATCGATTTTTTTGGCGCTATTCGATCCGCCAGAACCGCCAAAAATCATAAAACGATATGCACTCGTCGATGCACCTAATTCTCGTGTTTGCATTCGCCGCTAAAACAATAAACAATAAATACGGCCTCCATATAAAAACACGACCTAGAAAACAAACGACCTCCGATTTCCAGTGGTTCTATCCGCTCTAGCCCCGCCTGAAAGGCGGGGTTGAGGCGGGGTTGACCGAAGCGCCATCGTGTGCCTAAATTCTCACAATTCTTTCCAAGCTTTGAATTTTGCAGAGTACGCAGTTTGGAATCATTTCAAAATCCAAATTTGCTCCTGATTGACGCTTCGAATCGTTTTGTCATATTCGTCTTCAAAGCCAGGAACCATGGAGGACGAGGCGAATGCCCTTCCCCGACTCTACGATAGTGAAATGACACGGAATGTAACGAGGGACTACATCAAGTATCGGTTGACTCAGAAGGGCTATCAATGGACCTCGATCCCTGTGCTACCAGAACCCACCAAAGTCAACTTTCTGATGAGGACGCTTGGAGACGAGCTGGAAAATCGATACCGTCAGGTTTTCGACGAAATGTGCACCGAACTGCACATCACTTTGACCTCTGCCTACCCCACGTTCGTCGGGGTGACCAACGAGTTGTTCAGCGAAGGCATTCAATGGGGCCGCTTCGTGGCTTTGTTTGCCTTCGGTGGGGCCCTGGCAGTCCAATGCGTGCACATCGAAATGCCCCATCTGGTGGACTCCATCATGGAATGGGTCAGCACCTACGTCGACCAGAAATTGGCCCAATGGCTGGTGGATAATGGAGGATGGGTAAGAAATCTACGTCTTTTGATTCATTCGTTTATTTTTAGGTCATGTGGATTACCCTCGATGAGCCATTGGATGACACCAGTCCAGGGATTCCTCGCTCCCAAGGACAAATGTGGATTGCGGAATTTGACAAAAATTATTCAGCCTAGTTTGATAGGGTCTCAAAAGTTTGTCATCGTGTGGCAACCTCTGGTGAAATGAAACTGCATCTGAAAAAAATTCAACCCTGTCCTTGAAAATGCCCAGAATGGGGGGGGGGGGGGGCAAACGCCCGTTTTGCACCCCCCTGCGGGCGTCCATGGCACCAAATAGTTTACCAGTTTAGTTGGCCAAAAGGACATGTATATTCAAAAAGACTACCATGCAGAATTTCCCTGTGTTGTTTTATAAAATGAATATAAGCTTTTAATCCTTGGTAGATGGAAATGGGCTTATTTATGCCAGGACTAGCTGAGAACTTCTTCGAAACGATGAAAAAATCGCTAGCGTTTGCCAACAATTGACCTGACCTAAACTAACCTGTAAGCTTTAAAAACTGTGTTGGCGAGAACCTATTTTCTCATATCTTGTTTGTTAGTCTGGCTTCTAGGTCAGCTTTGAACGTAAAATCTGTGATGTGACGCATACGGATTTTAGAAATTACTGACAGTATATAAATTATGTTCAGCGTGTAATAACACGTTGAAGGCCATTCAGTGAAAGTGTTGCATAATGGATGAACTGGAAGAACATTACACGAATTTCAACATTAAATCCTCGTATTGCCATTGAAGGAAGGGTATTAAAAAAATATATTTTTTTTGACAATATTGCCTTTATGTAGCAAAATACAAAAATATTTTCCAGATTACTCATAAATTTTCCACTGTGATTTCCTTAAATTTCTCAATACTTCCCTATAGTAAAGATCTCAAATTCTTCATGATAATCATTCAATTGGGGTACTTCACATCTGGTCATCGGATGTGAGATTCCTTCTCTGATTAAAGTGACCTCTCCCTAGTCATTCATTCGAAAAGTGGTTCACACGCTATAGTCGCAGCCCAGCAGACGATATGTGTATGGATTAGCGTGAGAAAGTGCTCGTTCCTTCCTACCAGTGCCATTCAGTGGCTGGAACTGGTACCACAAAAATGTGGTTCTAATAAAAGAGCACAACAGACCCTATCTCAAGACATCCTTGACTGTATTCAAAAAGGGGAGCCAGGAATGTTCACGTGGGACCCTTCAACAAAATATAAATTGACTTCCAGAACCTCACGCTACTCTACTTCTGATAGTTTGGAACCATTTTGTTTTATATCAATAGGACCATCAATTGATGGAACATAATGAAATGCATGGGTTTCTACTATTAGAACTCGTCTGCAAAGAAAATTAAACGAACCGTGCATCAGATTTCTCATTCTGTATGAAATAATACAATATATTTTATCATCCTAGTGTTGTATTATGTAATGATAGTTGGGCGTTGCTCATCCCTGAATATGCCTTAAAAGTGTTCCGTAGTCCACCGAAAGGTTATAAAACGATAATGTGAACTAATGCCAAGTTGAATTCACGAGGGGTGACATACTTCCGAGTGAAAATGTCTCGTTTTTGGATCAATATCTCCAGACTGACGCCACGTTTGTCACCTATCGATTGAACGAAAAACATTGCAGAAAGAAGTGAAATAAAGTGAACTGATAAAGATGTAAAATATTGAAATTTAACTACATTTTGTTGACGATAGTTACAAACGATAAATAGTTTAATGGCTTTCTGGAAAACGTAATTACGAACAATATACTTGATCGCGATCTGATATTTACCTTTGTTGAGGAGTGGGAGGAGTTTAATTTGCACGATTCATGTCTCATGAAGCCTGTTTCGGTATTACACCGCAAAACAGGTAATGAAGCTTCAAGGTCTTGCCGAAACACGGAAATGAACGAATAAGTAGATGGGGAAGGCTATGATTGTGGGTAGAAATGATGTCAGGGCTTCCCAACGCTTTTCATAGTAATTATCTGCTTTCACGACATGGATTCATGGGGAAAATGAATTTTGTAATCATGGTTAAGTTAGATTTACAGTAGACAAGCAATCTGTTGGTGAAACAGAATGAGAGTATTTGCAACCAGTATGACGTTTTATTTACCGTAGTAGTAGGGCTAATGAGAAAAGCTGTCAGACTAAAATGGCTTCGTTGTGAACCATCTCTCCAATGACACGCATTTATTTTCAAACAAATTCAGCTGCAAGCATAAGCCTATTTAAACTCTTCTGTGGCAGCTGTTTTTAGCAGTTATTCATGCGGGGTCAGTCATGCAGATGTGGGCTTACAAAAAATAAAATGCAAAAACCTGTGCGGTCATAATATTACGAGCAAGTTTAATTTTAATAACCTGCAAGCTGGTAATTCAGACGCAATATTGTTAAGTTTTGTGCTGAAATGTAATTTAGTTTTGGCTGGAGTGCTGCTAGACGGCCTCGGATAAGCATTGTTTTTGTTGTCCCAAATAAGACTGGAAAAATAAGACAAGGGATGTGGAAAGGTTAACAAACTTCCAGGGAAGAGGAAATTTTGTAAATGCCTGGCTAGAAATAGGTAGCTTGGTGGGTTTGCAGCATATTACAAGCTAACATGGTCGTGACTACTGCGATTGAAGCAACCCGGAATGGCTAGTTAGAAAAAGTACATCTGTTTTTGTGGTGGCTTTGTTTCAAAATGGCAGCATTGCAGTTTTCAATCAGATGTTCCCAGATGGCTAATGAGCGTCTGGCACCATTATGAGTGACTGAAAATTTCATCTAGCAAAGTGGTGCAAATGCGACTTCCTGTCGTTCTAGTTTCCAGCAATTTTTGCCGTAACCAATTCTCGTGTAGGACTTGTGCAAATTTGTCCTGATTAGTTTCAAGTTTAAGCTGGTTCTTGTCCAGCTATCACACGTTGTTGATTACTACAACGCTTGCAATAACCGATGTGCAATATGAAATTTCCTTTCGATATGGAAGTTTCCTGCTGAATGTCACTCAATTGAGCACAATTTTCGTAAGATTATGAAATACTCTAGGCCCCCTGCTCCCTGTTTGAAAAATCCTTTAAAAAATTACTCATTCAGAACGCGGAAATGGTTCATAACATTTAGTTTCGATTTGCAAAGTTACTGTACTGTATTTGCAAAGTGTACAGTTTCTTCTTAGAAACTGTCAAACCATGACCAATTTCCCGGATTATTGGACTTGACAAATTAAATGTGTAATCGTATCGTAGCTATTTTGCAATATGATTGCTCAATGTGCAAAACAGCAAGCCTATCGAAATGTGATGTACACAACCTAGTACAATCATGTGTCAGTTACAGTTGTGGTCCGATAAGTTGTCGGTCAAATGGATATAACCCTGGTGGACATGTCCAATCGCGAATTAACCGTGGGCGCGTTGGTTTTGTTAATTAGAATTGCTAGGCGGACCTCCACGGTTTCACGTCATTGTGAAACAATGTGAACGTGCTGTAGGTATACATGTATATAGTGGCCTCCGTACTTGTCACAATTTTAGTGTGGGTTTGACTTTACTTCTCAGTGATGCACTCTATACATAAAATAACAATGTAAAGAGCAAACTGATGCTCTGAATCGTATTTCAGTAATTCGAGGGTGGCGACGCATCGTCGTCAGTCACATTGCAATGTCGTGGGGCCAATAAACAAAATAATCTGACTTATCTGAGCTTAGTTTGTCGAAGTTTTTAAGGATACGATTTAGGGCTTATCCCCTACATTCTCTTGGTAAAACGGTGCAAGATTTTGACAACGTTGTGTAGCCTCACTTATTAAACAAATATTGGTGAGATGGCTGCAATGCCCTGAAATGCTCATTGTAACTTTTATAAAGATGCTAATTATCTGCCAATCCATAGCATCAGATGACAGTCGCTCTTCAAGTTATTTTGCTTCAGTCAATGGCTGACTGGTTTTATAAGAATAAGAGCACATTGGCTCGTTTTGACTTCTCCAAAGCAACACCCCTGGAGCAGGAGTATTTGCCATTCAGTGACTCGAGTCGCAACCTCTTCAAAAGGGGAAAACTTGATAATATACATGTGCCGAAATTCCAACGCTTAGAAAGTCTGCCGCTAGGTTCTTGTGTAGTGTCCTGTCGTGCGCTGCTGCAGCTATTTGGGTGGTCAAAAGCTTTTTTAAGCTCAGGTCCCAATTACCAGGCCTAAAAAATGTTTAAGGGATTTGGAGTAACCATTGTTTTCACGCAGACTCCTTGTTGTTGGGAAATTCTTTTGAAACCATAGTAAATGCTTGTCAGCCCAGAGAATAACCAGTTGCTAATTTTAGGCTGTGGATGAATTAAGACCAGTTTTATGGCAGGAGATTATACATGTACCATGAAAGCTAAGTTGCACCTTAGCTAATAGTTTTATTTCTGCACCATCGATTAAAAAATAGAAAATCCAAATACTGATGTACGATATATTAGTCTTCATGTAATTGATGATGGATGACAGATGATTATGTGCATGCATTTTCCTACCAATTTAGATAACCCAACCTGTTGTTATACGATTTTACATGTACACGTACATTATTTTAAATTGTGCTTTCTTTTCACAGGATGGATTTGTGGAGTACTTTGATCATGAAACTCACGTAGATAGACGACGCGACATAGTCTGGCCATCATTGAAAAATTTCTTCTGCGGTGTTGCTGCTGGAGCGCTTGGGGTCCTAACGATTGGCGCAATCCTGACGTCCAGGTCATAATATTTCTATGAACATACTGCCGGTGCGAGTGTTAGTCTGCATATTCCGACTTTCAAGTTTGTAAAAATGTGTGCCGTTCGTCAAATTTTGGCATTATTTTGTACATATGTATCAATGTCTTTATAACGCACAACTGCTTTAATTTTCACCATTTGTTTTATTCTGTTGTGAGTAAATTTGTTGCCATTTTTCTTTTCTACGTTTAAAAAGGTGATTTCTCAAACTCACAATTGCTTTAATTTTCACCCATTTCCATTTCTGTTAATTTCAGTGGTTCATGTTAGTTTCAATTAGTTTCCATCGGGTTCGTTTTCATTTCACCATTTCAACAGGTAATTTTTTACTAAGCTTACGATTAAGCAAAACACTCGAAGGTTATCTGATCTCTCCGCAAGCAAAATCATTATACAACATTTAAGTTACTTATTCTCCTATTAGTTGGGCGTCAGATACAATAGAAATGTGATAGTAAATGCATTTGAAATGAAATTAAGATTCTATTTATAACAAAAGTAAAAAAATCCAATCTTGGACTAAATTTGGTTTCTTATCATGGGAGGTTTCCTGAATAACTTTGTAGAGCAAAATGCACACAATGGTTTAATGTAAAAATTAGGGAATGTGTTATCTGGAATTCAGTATATCTCGTAATACACCTGCCTCGTGTTGGAAAACTTAAGCTATAAATCAGACAATTTAATCTTAACTGTACATAAATGGTTTTGCTTGCAAATCTTGCCTAGGAAAATTATTCTATACATCAGAGGAATAATAAATTTACTTTCGTGTTTGTTTATTTGCCTGGAAAGTTATCTTTCATCGTGCTACCAAAGTGTGCAAATTGGGGCAGCTACTGGGTTACTTTTAATAGAAATCTATATTTTATGATTTACATTGTTTTCATTTAGTTTTAGTTGAAACTTTTAATATAATTAATGAGGCCTATATAGCTCCTTTAACGAATACCGCCACTTTGATTTATTGCAATTGTTTGTATGCTTTCTAATGAATATCACCACTGTGATTTTTTGTAATTGTGTGTATGCTGCATTTGGTGTGGAAACTGGTAAATACAAGTGTAGTCACTCAACTAATAAGTAACCAAATGTTTGAATGCACTTACAAGAATATGAGCAAAGTGATTAATAGCCCTGTATTTACACGAATATTTGATTCTTTTTTAATATGGAAATAAAACAAACTATCTTTTCATGCCATAGTAACTAATAATAGCATAAAAAATGCTAATTTTTTTTCTATTTTGAAGAACAGTAAAATTTACTTCAGTGAAGTGGCATGTTCAAATTGCCTGGCATTAATGAAGAATTAATGATGAAACTGCAAATAATCAAAGGTAATGTTTCCATTCTTTATTCAAAAGAGTAACAAGCTAACATTTCAATATTAGGATAATGGATAATTTAAGCTAGCGTTTTATTTAAAATTACTAATTCAATTTTGTTTCAATGAGAAATTAAAGAAGCAATTTACTGAAACTAAGTATTCCTGTCTTTTAATATGTAACTTGAAAATGTTTTCACCTTGAATTAGTTCTGAGTGTTTTGAATTGCTGAGAAATTGCTTAGTGAGCTTACCACATTTCTAAATTGGTCCATGCAACTTTGGAGCACCAGAAAAGCTGATGTACATTTTGTACACTAATTAAGATTCCACAAGGTCTGATCATCTCAAAATAATTAACGTTATAATGAAACTATTACTGCCTGATATCAAAACGATGCATGCCTTTGTGATGCACACTTAGACAAGAATTCTTAATTTTTACCTTGATCCAGTAATTCCTACTTCACTTTTCATTAAATTAACTTGATTTTGCACTAAAAACTGCAAAAGCTTGCATCGACATCCAGATTCAAGATTTTAACAAGAAACTTAAAGCTTAAGTTGGCCAAGGCAGGCAACGTGACATAAATGAAAAATTTAACAAACAAAACCAAGTGCATAATATAAAACAATTCCATCGTCAATTTCAGTAAAGGTGCATATCTGATATATTTGTACCAAGATAAACAATACATGACTAATTCTACCATTGTTCCTTTGGTGCAGCTTTACAAACTGCATTGAGCACAGTCAGATCAGTAATGATCATGCGGTTGTGTGAAATGATTGATCATGTTCCAAAACGTTTTCATTATACGAAAATTCATAATTTGCAGGCGTTTTTTCCTTCACGTTCAATAACTGTTGTTAGTTTGATCCATCTAACTTCGGATAAACGTTTTGCCTCTGTAAACCAAAGGTATCAAGAATAAGTCTCATTCCTCTTAGATAAATTGCCATGATGCACACCAAATTAATATGTATAGCAAAAACTTCTGCTTACGTTATGGTCTTCCTTTCAACGTTTTCAGGCTCTGGTCTGGCACGGTTGAGCACCTTCAAGAAGTCTGAGGTTTTGGCACGCATGCGCGAATGGATATAAACCTGAATTGGAGAAACCTTTTAGTGAATGAACTGCTTAACAATTTATTGTTGTGGGAAAATACAGAAAATGCCCATGCTTACTTTGGAACATTTTATATGATAATGCAGATAGTCCCTAAAAATGTGTATCAAATTAATGGTATTGTTGCGGGCTTGTTTGTTGGTATGACGAGGAAATAGAACTGCAAACAAAAATGTATCGTTCGTTATTTTACCATCAATTGTATCCTTTCATATAAGAGTTTCAAAAATTAATGTTTCCTTACCGAAGGTGACGTAACCAATATTGTCCCCAACGCAAGCATCGGTATCTTGTAACTCCATTGGAGGTTCACGATGACTAAAAAGAACCTGAGGAGAAGTGTGACTGGCACGCCGTCCCTCCTTGAATTCCTGAAACAAGAGTGAATTGACTCATTCAGTTGTCAGATTACAGAGGTAGAAGATGTGCTCTTCTTGCTTATTTCATCTTACAAATATGGTTTTATCTACCTGCATAAACACTTTGCCAATAATGACATCATCTTCGTCTTTGAAAACAGTACTAAATACTACAGTTACACGGTCGGGTTTGGCTTCCACATACCTGCAAATCAAGGCTAGAATAAATTTACACTGTTAAAGTTCATCAATGTAAAACGCAAGTTAAACTTACATAGTTTCATTATCTCTATAATGAATTACAGCTCGTTTTTGGCCTTCCTCGCCTTGCTCTTGAAACTCAAAGTATTTCTCAAACACTGATGCAAAGCAGTTGCGCTTCAAGAGGCCTGCCTTTTCGATTAATTCTTCGTATTGAGCAGGGATTGTCTCCAGATCAAACAGCAAGGTAACATTGTATCCTAATTAAAAATGTTAACATCATCATCCTAAATAGGCCTACAATCTAGCCATAAATTGTAGAAGTTTTACCATCTTCAGGGGTTGTAAGCAGGGACCCATATTCCCTTTTCAGCAACTATCAAACGAATCGTTTAATACTGTGTTAATTACTACCTAAAGACAGAATTAACTTTTGTCACATTTCGTCATTACCTCATCAGCACCATGTGCTTGTAGTTCTTTATAAAATTTGAGGGCAATGCTAACCTGCAAAAGGAAAACAATTTTGAGCACTTGACACATATTCCGTTAAATTCTGTGAGAAAAATATTTCCTACTCTGATTTTTGTCTTTTGGCCTTCGACACTTGATATGTGATATAACACTCCATCGAAATCTATTTGCATAAAAATATTAATGAGATGATTGTGGCATAATGCAGATGGTGTACAGTTTTGCATGAAATGTGAAAAAACAGCTTTTTTGAAAGTTCAATTCTGCCATCCATTTGGCAACAGACAATCAGCTGGTTCATCCTAGATTCGTTTTCCTGATTCCCTCAAATGATCAAGTCCAAAATTCGGAACCAACCTGCTATAGTGATGTCCACAGCTTCGGGCTTCTTTCTGAATAATAAATATGATAATATTGACACCAATTGACAAGTTCTCGAATGACTACATAATATGTCATATGCAAAACAATCTCAGACAAGTGGGCATGGGTTGGGTTTAAGTTGTACAAATGAGGTGGTTTGGGTCTTATTTCCGTAATTGGTTCGACATTATCAAGCGTTTACTTTCATTATCAGACCAACCTGTCCAATGTTGACAAATGAAAGTTGCTCCACGCCAATTAGCCCAATTGACTAGGAATCAAGAGAAGCTAATTTTCATGTCAAAAAATAAGCCTAGTAATTGTATATTTGACTTTCGCTTGAATGTTTCACCCTAACTAAGCTTATATTTCGCAGGGAAACGAAGGAAACGAAAGGTAATTGACAAACAAGATGAAAACTACAGTACACGTACAGGAGGGCTATGTACCAAGATCCCAGGCAATATCGGCTTACTTACTTGGCAACCGCATTCTTGAATTTCAATGATAATGTATCTTCTACGATTCTGTTGTTAATTTCTAGTAAAATCATTGTGAATTAACAGAGAAATTGACTATGAAACATCAGCACCGGGGAGAAATGACAAGGCGTGCCTCACAACCTCACAGGAAGTGGTAAATCATGACGTCATCACGCCGATTTTTTTGTGTGGTTCTCAAGCACGGAAGCTATAGGTTACCAAATAGTCTATGTTTAGCATAGCTGACATCTGTAATCGATAGAAAAAAAATTACAGAGGGCGCCACA
>JAQGAF010006120.1:0-10770 GCA_034687865.1 Kryphioiulus occultus | reverse complement strand
GTACAGACTGCAAATTCTAAACGAGTTTCGGTGAGTAATCTCGTTTGAAACGTCCTGTCTGAACGAGGCTTTAGGGTCAAAGGCTTCAAAGCTACAAATAGGGAATAATATGCACACATCACGTGCAGTTAGGAGTGTTGTTTTTCCCTTCATGGCAGATTTTATTAGAACGCAATTGATAAATGCGTGTCCATGATGGACACCAGAAAATAAGCACTGGTTTTAATGGAAATAATTTTCTGGTTTTACTGGTTTTAATTAATGTAAAAAAAGAAACAATGTTTAGGAAATTCATTATTGTAGTTTTAGGTTTTCAAGATATATTTTAATAATGCTAACAATATTTTAATGAAATTGCTTTTTTCCACAAATTGAGTGATATTTAATAATCCAGCTAATACTATTTAAACATTGCGGATATTTGGAATCTTAATTCTCTTCTAAAATTTTCATTATAATCATTTTATAAAAATTTGCAGTTGCATAAATACATTTACATTGAGGAACTAATTGATGATATTGGGTAAAATATTAAATTCGCTTGTTTATTTTTCATAAACAATTAAAAACAATCAACTGACATCGAAAGTATAAAAAATTACTTTCGCATCCGATTTCAGGTCATTTCCATATTTTTTTATTCAACTAACTAATTTTGAACAGTTTAATTTCGAAGTTGCAATATCCATGAACCGCAAAAAACCAAGAAACTCACAGAATTAATACCGTTTAATGGATCATAAGTATCCTTGGACAGTTTTAGATCCCCTGTGCCCTAATGTAAACTTTAGTTCTACCTTTTCCAAAATTTGGTTGTCGTAATTAATAGTTTTTTAAATTCATTTTTGTAATGAATGTAGGGCTTTATGAACGACCTGTACTTGACTGGACATTAACAGCAAAAACTGCGTTAATTTCCATGCATTACTTTAGCACTCAAATTAATCAAACATGGCGGTATTGTACTACTCAGTCAATAACTGACAAAAACTATATAGAATTATTTTGTTATTTGAAAAGTTGAAATACAAGTCGGATTTTTCTCGCTGAGTTATTAATAAATAATTAGTAAACATGGTATTAACTACGGGGCAAAACTCAAATTTTAATGTGAATTTAGCTCAATAAAATTTTGATTAGCAATGCATAAGTCCATCAGACTATAATTTGCAACAAGTATTGACAGCACGTACGTTGTGTTCACAAATTGGACAGTAACTTTTTGAGGTATTCACAAGGCTCACCAAATAGAAATGAAAATAAACAGTCAAGTTAATCGTGCTAATTTATCTTTACGGTAGATGCAGCAATTACATTAATTGACGTTTATTCACTTTTATTGCTATTTAGGCAAAGCCCTTATCATTTTTATTGGTTTGAATTTCAAATCTAATTTAACTTTCATATGTGTTCAAGTGTTCGACTGGTCAATACGTTCGCTTTTATTGCACTCATCACAGCATTTTTGTCATGTTAGATAGAGCAAATAAAACAACATTCATTATGTAAATGTTTTGCTATGTGAATTAACATCAGCGGGTATATAAATGCTGTTCAGAGATGGGAAAAGCATAGTAAGTTTGATCCTAATTCAAAGTATCATCTAGCTTTCCCTCAGCTCCTCAACTGAACTACTTTTTCGTTACAACTATGGCATACAACTTGTTCGTCTGTTTCAGCATTATGTTGGTGATAGTGGCTCAGATGCAATGCGCTGCAGGTGAGCTTTTTATTTTATTCTACAAGCAGTTCTGGTGTCAGACAAGTATTTTAGCCCGTAATGTATATGCTTGCAACTGTGGCCATCATTGGCGACATGAATCAATTATTTAATTATTGTTCTAATAACATTTTAGTAGGCGATTCGGTCGAGCAGGGAAATCGTGCAGTCAGAGCAGGTGAAGGTTTAACAGGTCCAGGTGCGTATACCAATGAATAATACTCATGCAATTGTTGCTTAGGACTACCATAGAAAACACAGGAAATATAAGCCTGTAAAACGGAGTTTCTTAGATGGTCAGTTCTTAGTTAGATAAAAGTTGAAAACAATTAATCGTTACAGATGATCCAACTTTGTAATTAATTTTAAATACAGTTTTACCGTAATTTCAATTTTCTGGAACTTTAATTTGTTCATTTTAACTAAATAGATCCAGTGCCATGCAAACTGCTAGACAGCGTCAACGTTCCATTAACTCTTTGCAAGGCTGAATGCAAAATCATACCGCTTCCAATGTTGCAGTGTCCTGGTGGATCAACGTGCTGTTTGCTTGGGTAAAAGTCCCACCCAGTGCCCAATGCGCATATTCTGCATTCATTTTACAAATGTGTAATCAAGACAGCTTAAAATACGCATGAAACTGTTTTGTACCCAAACTTATGCTAAGTTGTGGAATTTGTACCAATAAAAAGAATGAAAATGAAATTAAAAATGACCACTGTTTTACTTTGAAATTATTCTATTATCCTGTATGCAACGTGAAATGGGCACATTCTGTAACTTTCAAATATGCAAGTTCTATGTCATTTGCACATGGCGATTTAAGCTTTTCTTACGATAAATTTTAATATAAGCGTTTCATTCTACTGGTATTCTCAGTGTCTAATGGGCTATACATAGAGGACGCTCGAAAATAAGCAAAGGTGTTTTACTGGAAAATTCCTTAAACCCAATATATGGTTTCGAGTTCAAGAAAATCAGTTATGAAAAATGTATATAAACGTTAGTGAAAGTTATTATTGGTAATCTAGATTTTCGAAAATATATATAAATATTTTAATGAAAATTCACTTAAAATACGGAGTTTCGTTATTACAAGTCGCAATACTAGTCTTAGTACAGTACGATTATAGAAGGCGCGTAAGCGAGAAAAATTCGAGCGAAGCGTGTGAAAATATTTTTGCCCCTTCAAAATATCGCTCCCGCGCCTTATTTATTTCCAGCCTTATTGCGGGTTTCAACAATCGCGGATTTCGACTTATTGTGGTATCTTCCTATCATTGCACTATTTAAATATCTGGGTTAGAGATACATGTACATGTACATGTAAATTTAATTACAAAATAACTTAAGAATGAAAGTAATTTTCTTGCTCAAATTTACTAGCTTTATTATAATTGAATTACAGGGTGTATGCTGTATTTGATATCGTAAATGCAGTGTCATTTCAATAACTTAATTTGTGAATGCTTACTATAGAAACATCCTCTGCCTCAGTGATGGTATATCATTGGCCAAAAAAACGTCGTAGCTAGGCGAAATTGTTTGCAAAATTAAATTGGTTAACAAATGATGAATTTTAACCCACATTTTCATTTTGTGAATCAAGCAAATTCAAAAATCCCATGCGTCTAATGTAAATTATTAACCCCTATGTGATGATTTATCGCACCTAAAACGGTAGATTCACCCCATTTAAACAAATTTCCGAGTAGTGAATGCGCTAGAACATGCACCTAATTCCAATTCAGGCTGGCAATTAACATGTCATCGTCATGTCAAGGCATATTTTTTCAAACGCAAGTTAAATATTTTACAACTTTTCAAAAATTAGCTGTGTTTAGCGTCGACTCGGTTCTTGTACTAATATTCTGCAATTATACCCATGTAATTTAAGCTTAGTCTCTGACGAAGCTATTGTATATCGACACGTTGAGCAATAAAAAAGTTGAGGCTGAAGCTTCCCAGGATTTGAATTTCATGATTATTGATTTGGTAGGGCATTTACTGCACATATTGGGTCAAAAGATCAAATAGGCATATCCATATCACAAGTCTCTTCAAATGGACGATTGCATTGGAAAAGAATAGTTCTTGATGGGTAATCACTTTATACTGGTTAAAAATAGCATGTGTAATGAAACAAATAGGGTTTTGGTATTCTCAACTATTTTTGATGTACGAAGTTGGCACTGGGAAGAATAAATCTAAATAATAAATACCACATAAGCAATTAAAGATACGGAATTTATTTTGTCACGATTACTGCCTTGGCAAACACTCGGCAAAAACGTCATTACAAATATTAATACAATAAAACTCACCACATGCTTAACTCCCAGTATACATTTCAATCCTTTGAATGAATACAAAATTCATAGGAAGCTAGTGGTACTAAGTAGTTTATCACAAAGCCATTTGTTTTTCAGGACATAAATACTCTATTAAAGTTCACAACTACATATATATACATGTAGTGTTTCAGTGTGTATTACTCATGCAATTAATCGGTGTTTTCCTAAGAAAATATACTCATGCTCGATCCAACTAAATCTGCTATCCTTAGATGGTGGTTCTTAGAAAAGTACTTGAAAACAATAGTTTACAGGCAACACGTCATTGTGATTTTTTCTAATTAGTGTCACTAGGTTTATACTCAGTATTGGCAAAGATCCCGTTAAAACTTTAGATTTTTCCAAACATGTTATGCCGTTGGTTCGTTGAAATGATAATTATTGTTGACCCTTTTATTTTATCCATTTTTAACTAATCAGCAGATTCAGTAGGCCGACCATGCAGACTTATTGGCGTCCCACTTCCATTGTCAATCTGCAAAGGCAATGAATAAGCAGTGTGATTTACCAGTGCATTTGACGGTATGCCATAAGGGAGATCTGTGCTGTGGGCTGCCTTAAATTTATTGTCATTCAGTGTCCAATGCGCATTTTCTGCACTCAATTTGAAATGCAATCAATTTGTAACTGTGGAATACAGGCAGCTTAAAATAAGCGAGTAATTGTTGTTTTTAAGCCATATTGATGTAGTCTTCGTTGTTTGCACCAAAAAGCCAATGCATTTTAACCTACTATCCTGTATGGATAGCAGGTTAAAATGCATTAGGGAAAATGCATAGTGAATAATACGCACATATCACCTGCAGTTACGAGTGCTGTTTTTCCCTCCATGGCACGTTTCATTAGAACTCAATTGATAAGAGGGTGTCCATGATGGACTCCAGAAAACAAGCGCTGGGGTTAGTGGGAATAATTTACTGGTAATTCACCGGTAGTAATTTACTGGTTTTAATATAAAAAATGAACGTAAAGTTGAGTGAAGTTCATTATTGTTGTTCAACATGTAGTTTTCAAAACAATATTTTTAATAATGCTAAACAATATTTCAATGAAATTGTTGTTTTCCACAAATTGAGTGATACTTGATAATCCAGCTAATACTATTTAGACATTGCGGATATTTGGAATCTTAATTCTCTGCCAATTGCTAAATTACATGTACATTGGCAAACTAATTGATGATATTGGGTAAAATATTAAATTCCCTTGTTTCTTTTTCATAAACAATTAAACATAATCAACTAACATCGAAAGTAAGAAAGTTACTTTTGCATCCGATTTTTGGACAGTTAGATTTTGAAGTTGAAATATCCATGAACCGCAAAAAAACTAGAAACTCACAGAATTAATACAGCTTAATGGATTACAAGTAACCTTGGCCAGTTTTAGATCCCCAGTGCCCTAATGTAAAGTTAAGTTCTACCTTTTACAAAATTTGGTCGTCGTAATTAACAGTTTATTAAATTCATTTTTGTAATGAATGCAAGGACTTTAAGAACGACCTGTACTTGACTGGACATTAACAGCAAAAACTGCGTTAATTTCCATGCATTACCTTTTGCACTCAAATTAATCAAATATGGCGGTATTGTGCTAATTATTCAATAAGTGGCAAAACTATATAGAACTATTTTGTAATTTCAAAAGTTGAAAGACAAGTCGGATTTTCAGGCTTGGTAATTAATAAATATTTAGTAAGCATGGTATTAACTTCAGAGCAAAACGAAAATTTTAATGTGACACTAGCTCCTTAAAATTTTGATTAGCAATGCATAAGTCCGACTGGCTATAATTGACAACAAGTATTGACAGCACTTACGTTGTGTTCACAAATTGGACAGTAACTTTTTTAGTTATTCACAAGGCTCAAATAAAAATAAACTACTAAGTTGATTGTGCTAATTTATCTTTATGTTAGATGCAGCAATTACATTAATTGACGTTTATTCACTTTTGTGTTTATTTATTGCTATTTAGGCAAAGCTCTTATCATTTTTATTGGTTTGAATTTCAAATCTACTTTAACTTTCATATGTGTTCAAGTGTTCGACTGGTCAATACGTTCGCTTTTATTGCACTCATCCCAGCATTTTTGTCATATTAGATAGAGCAAATAAAACAACATTCATTATGTAAATGTTTTGCTACGTGAATTAACATCAGCGTGTATATAAATACAGTTCAGCGATGGGAAAAGCATAGTAAGTTTGATCCTAATTCAAAGTATCATCTGAAGCTTTCCCGCAGTTCCTCAACTGAACTACTTTTTCGTTACAACTATGGCTAACAAGTTGTTCGTCTGTTTCAGCATTTTGTTGGTGGTAGTGGCTCAGATGCAATGTGCTGCAGGTGAGCTTTTTATTTTATTCTACAAGCAGTTCTGGTGTCAGACAAGTATTTAGTCCGTAATGTATTTGCTTGCAACTGTGGCCATCATTGGCGGCATGGATCAATTATTTAATTATTGTTCTGATAACATTTTAGTAGGCGATTCGGTCGAGCAGGGAAATCGTGTAGTCAGAGGAGGTGAAGGTTTAACAGGTCCAGGTGCGTACACATGCCTGTATCAATGAATAATACTCATGCAATTGGTGCTTAGGACTACCATAGAAAACATGTTGCCAGAAAACTGAGTTTCTTAGATGGTCAGTTCTTAGTTAGATAAAAGTTGAAAACAATTAATCTTTACAGATGATCCAACTTTGTAATTAATTTTAAATACAGTTTTACCGTAATTTCAATTTTGTGGAACTTTAATTTGTTCATTTTAACTAAATAGATCCAGTGCCATGCAAACTGCTAGACAGCGTCAACGTTCCATTAACTCTTTGCAAGGCTGAATGCAAAATCATACCGCTTCCAATGTTGCAGTGTCCTGGTGGATCAACGTGCTGTTTGCTTGGGTAAAAGTCCCACCCAGTGCCCAATGCACATATTCTGCATTCATTTTGCAAATATGTAATCAAGACAGCTTAAAATACGCATGAAACTGTTTTGTGCCCAAACTTATGCTAAGTTGTGGAATTTGCACCAATAAAAAGAATGAAAATGAAATTAAAAATGACCACTGTTTTTCTTTGAAATTATTCTGTTATCCTGCATGCAACATTAAATGGCCACATGCTGTAACTTTAAAATATGCCAGTTCTATGTCATTTGCACTTGCCGATTTAAGGTTTTCTTATGGTAATTTGTAAAATAAGCCGTACATTCTACTGGCATTCTCAGTGTCTAATGGGCTATGCATAGAGGACGTTCGAAAATAAGCAAAGGTGTTTTACTGGGAAATTCATTAAAGCCAATACATGATTTCGAGTTCAAAAAAACCATTTATGAAAAATGTATATAAACGTTAGTGAAACTTATAAGTGGTAATCTAGATTTTAAAAAAAATTAAATATTTTAATGAAAATTCACTTAAAATACGGAGTTACTTTATTACAAGTCGTAATACAAGTCTTAGTATAGGACGTTTACACCATTACACCGCTTATTGCGGGTTTCAACAATCGCGGATTTCGACTTTTCGTGGTATCTTCCTATCATTGCAACGCTTAAATATCTGGGTTAGAGATAAATTTATTATAAAATAATCTTAAGGATGAACCTAATTTTCTCGCTCAAATTTACTAGCTTTATTATAATAATAATAAGCACCACGTTTTGGAGTACAACCTCCTTCGTCTGGTGCATTGTACTCCAAAACATTGTGCTTATTATTATTATTATTATTATTATTATTATAATGCTAGTAAATTTGATCGAGAAAATTACGTTCATCCATCTACAAACACCGATCACCGTTGAGATGTCTTTAAACAAAATAACTTATATGTATTTAATAAACATGCATGTACATCAGTAGCATTTTTTAAATTTGACTTTCAGCAAGAATTTAGTGAAAATGGCGAATCGACAGATGAAATACAAACCCAATAATATTTTCTGATGTCTTCATTAATTAAAACAATTGATATTTACGTACATAGATTAAGAATATCTACGAGCGTATTTGGCATGAAAGAGGATGAAGCAAAAGCCAGAAGAACATCTTCGCAAAATTTATTGGGCATTTAAACCTAGAAACTGCGTTTCATTTGTTACCTTTTTTCACTTGGATACATCAAATAATGAATAGTTAATGAAAAAGAAACTTATAACAACATGTGTTTTAAAACAACATTGTAATTGAAGCATGCCTGAAACCCCAAAATGTTTTGTAGCTTATACTGTATGTGCCATCCTACACCTGCAATTGGAGATCTAAACTAACCTAAAAACGCAATTTCTTTACTAAGCTGCCCAACAAGCAGGCAATCACTGCCAACCTTTGAGTCGTTAGGAGAAGTCACTTTCTCATAGTCCCTGCTTGTCTGCAATCTGTGGTACAAATTGCAGATGTTAAAGGAATAAAGAGAAAAATCACTTCAGAAAACTTTGCTTGGGTGGAAATTGAGTCAGTGAAATCAAGTCAGTGTTTTGGGGGAAAAAAAGTTCCAGTAAAGAGATTTCAAAACTGACGTCAAAATGAATTTTTCGAGTAAAACCTTTTTGTGTGTGGTATCATTGGTATTCAATAAAACCCATCATTCTCGCTTATACCAAGTTAAATGAAAGGTTGTAACAGACGCACGTACGTTTCGAATACGAGATGACGCGAATGATAACACCAAACTCAAGGACGTTTCGATGATACATTTTTCTGGTCGCTTTAGAATGTATTTTTTACCAGACACGCGTAGGTTGCGTAATAGGGGTCAGGCTCAGTATCGAACGTATTTTCATCATTAAAATTGTTAATTAAAACGTGAAAAGGAATGACATTTATCTACACAATTTTAACACAATAAACAGTTCCGTGAATTGAACCTATCCACCAAATTTCAGCAATTACGGTCCGTATTTAGCTAAGCATTTTTTTTAAATGAATTACAAAAGGTCCACGCGGACAGACGCCGAACTGCGATACTGCCCTAACTGTTATAAGAAAAGGTGTAATGAAAGCTTATTGGAGATGCAATAAGCTAACAGATAGTTTTTTGTTCGACAAATCATGGAACGTAAAACATTTTGTACAAATTTATAACAATCCAAAGAATTACAGATGTTATTATCTGGACTACAATAAAATTATCCAAACAATATTGTTCACTAAATTGCAGTTTTTTTTTTGTTTTTTTTTTTAAGTTGATTTTCCCACAATTGCAACGTTATTGTTTGACACTGTATATACATGTATATTATTTGAAACGAAGAAACATCTAAAACACGTAAGATTTTCGACTATTATCTGATTAATTTACTTATAAATCCTAAACCGAGTAATAAAATCGGAATAAAAGTCAATTTTCAAGAGAAATTGAGCTCATCTTCAACGTTTTGATTGGCAATACTGAAAATGGGCATTTTACGATTCTTCCAAGTTTTGACTGCCCTTATGAGGTTTACACATACTGTACATGTACTTATTTGAAAAGCCAGTGTGTGATATTCAATAGGCTCACTAAATGCGGGTCACAAACAAATTATGCCTCAACTTATTACCTGGTAAATTGCATCGAGCTAATGTAATTTACCTTTCTAATAGATGGAGCAATTAAAATAATTAACGTTTGTTCGCATTTTTAATGTTCATTTATTGCTATTGAGGCAAAGATGTTATCATTTGTATTGGTGGTGAATATCACCAAACACAATTTCACTTCCTGTGATGTGTTCAAGTGGTCGAAGAGCCAATACGTTGGCTTCAATTGCATCTATCCCAATAATTTTTGACTCCTTAAGACAATGCAAATAAAACGCTCACGTGTGCAAATATCACCAAACGTGAACTAACAGCAGTTCAGGGTATATAAATGCCGTTCAGTGAAAGTTAAAGCATAGCAAGTCTGATCTAAGTTCAGTATCATCTAACTTTCCGTTAGCTTTTGTCTGAAATTACACTTTGTTTCAGTCATGACTTTCAAGTTGATCGTTTGCATCAGCCTCATGTTGGTGGTAGTGGCTCAGATACAATGCAGGTGAGCATTTTCGGGCAGCAGACTTACTGCAAACGTTAGGTTATATTTACTTATTGTCCTACATGTACAATTGTTTTCAGTAGGGGAGTCGACTGAGGAGGAGACTCGTGCAGTGAGAGCAAGTAAGTGTTTGAAAGTTCAACATGCACTTTAAGCCCACTTTGGCTAAGATACTTTATTAATTTATCCATATTCCTTATCAACAGTTGGAGATCCTTGTAAACTTCTGAATTCCGTCAACGTTCCATTAACAGTTTGCAAAGCCAGCTGTGCCATTATACCACTTCCCGTTCTGCAGTGTCCGGATGGAGGGACTTGCTGTTTGATTAACTAAAAACAATTCGGTGCTTAAACGTTCATTTTCCATGTGCAACTATGTTGTAAATGAGTAATTGAAGAGCTTATTCATATAGTTTATGCCAAACCTATGTAAAGTATTAATATTGACACCAATAAATGCAATGAATTAGTTGTATTTTTGTCTGTGGAATAGAATTCTCGGGTGGGAATCGAATTCATCGGTGCTATATCCGAGGGCAGTTCAAAAAGTAAGGTAATTCATTTTTTTGTTAAAAAAAGGACTTATTATGTATCAAAATTGAAATATACACTTTGTAGAGCATTTAATACTCTATTTTTCGACATAATCTCCACAGTTATTGATGCATTTGTCCCA
>JAQGAF010006119.1:0-10774 GCA_034687865.1 Kryphioiulus occultus | reverse complement strand
TAGAACACTACCTTGCGGTACACCTGATTGCACATCGACAAAATCAGATTCTTTTCCATTGATAACAACTTTTTGACAGCGATTGGACAAAAAAGATTTAATCTGTCACATGGTGATTTTCAGAAGTGTCTAAAATTGGTTAAAACAGTAATTAAAGGAAAACAGACAATTACAGAATTGCAAGAAAATCCTGCAAACCTGTTAATCAGGTCAAAATCAATAATTCTGGAACACAATCCTGTTGAATTTAAGAATTCAAGGGTTCAATCCTGTCGAAAAAATTCTTATGTTCAATCCAGATGAAAGTCTTTGGCTAAAACAAATGAAATACTAACCCAATAAATAAGGAGTATTGTATGAAATAAATAAATATCTGAAGGTATAAACCCTAAATATGAATTATGCTTCCAATTCCTAAACAACGCGCACTAACTCAAAATAGTTGACACCAGAAATAAAATTACGATGAAAAATGCTAATGGTTACCGAAAAAACCAAAATAAGAACGTAAACTTAAGAATAAAATATATAAATAACGTTATAATTTTAAGTCTGAAGGACTTAATAAGAATGAGCACGGTAAAATTGAAAAACTTCAATATATATAAACATCTTGCTAAGTGCAAGGAAAGGGAAAATCCTGCCGACTAATAAAAATAGTAAAATTAAAAGATATGATAATCACACGCGAAAATATCATTTAAATCGCGTAATTCGCGTAAATCAAATAAGAAATAACAATAATGTATTAAATATAATGAACAATCCAAGTCACAGCTCGAAAATAAATTAATAAATAAAGAAACTACGCAAGAAACGACAAAACAAACAAAATGGCCGCCATAAGAATATACGGACGCGAAAAAAGGACCTTTTATAATCTAGCCATAGGGCTCAAATAGGGGAACGATCCAGACAGACAAAATTAAATTGCCGCCAAAATATAGGGCACCAGACGAAAAACCTTCTCGTCATAAAAAAGGAAATGACGTAAGGGAAGAGTTAGCAAGGTGAACAACACCTATGACCAAAAACACGTCAGAAAATTGAAGGAGTTAACTAAAATCACTAAACCACGAATCAAAACATTGCCAAAACTTGAAATCACAGAAACCAAACCCTCTCCCTAGATAAGGAGGAGCAAAAGGGCAAGCAAGGTGGAATTAATTAAAATTCAGAGCAGATCCCAGGTGCGAGGTGACAAATTTTATTAAACGCCATAAAAGTTGAGAAAAACAAGAAACATAGGAAAACCCAGCAAAATCAAAAACTAGGCTTAAGAAACCAATAAAGTTATATAAGAAGGTGACAAAAACTTGGTCACATGTCACGTTCCAACACCCCAAACCCAGGTTTAATTGGAAATTGCTTCCAGCAATTTCTTGGTATCGAAAACTCCACCCATTTTTGATCAGAGTCTATTGGTCAAAGTCCAATTTTGACAATTATTGCAAATAACCAATGAGCAAAAGTCCATGTTATTTCAATTTGTATAAATAAGATGCACACCAAGCATCAGAGCCCATTCTTCGATTCCTGATGTCAGCTTAATAACTTCAAGTGTCAGCAAGTATATTTTTTGAAATAACTTAGGAAAAAGTCTGAAAAAGACTTAGAATAATTTCAATTTCTTAAAAAAGACTTAGAAAAGTTTTTGATCCTGTGAAAGGACTTTCGATTTCAAGAACTTAGAATCCTCAGCCAAGGAGGAATAATTGCCTTAAATTAACTTTTGGGGAAATTAGTGGGTACAAACCAAACAACAAATTAACAACACTCCACAAGAAACAAAAACCCCAACCAGCCAAGTCCAGCAGAATTTCGAAAAAGAAAATCATCGCAGTCTACATTTTTAGAAAATAATTTCGTCACGTCCAGCAAAATTTCGAAAAAGAAAATCATCGCAGTCTACATTTTTCGAAAATAATTTCGTCACGTCCAGCAGAATTTCGAAAAAGAAAATCATCGCAGTCTACAATTTTCGAAAATAATTTCGTCACGTCCAGCAGAATTTCGAAAAAGAAAATCATCGCAGTCGACAATTTTCGAAAATAATTTCGTCACGTCCAGCAGAATTTCGAAAAAGAAAATCATCGCAGTCTACATTTTTCGAAAATAATTTCGTCGCAGTCCTGCTAAAATTCGAAAGTCAATCGTCGTCAATCCAGAAAACCAGTCGTCGCAGTCCTGCTAAATTTTGAAAGTCAATCGTCGTCAATCCAGAAAACCAGTCGTCGCAGTCCTGCTAAAATTCGAAAGTCAATCGTCGTCAATCCAGAAAACCAGTCGTCGCAGTCCTGCTAAAATCCGAAAGTCAGTCGTCGTCAATCCAGAAAACCAGTCGTCACAGTCAAGCAGATTTTCGGACGAAATATCACAACCAGAAGAAAATAAGTGCTCCGAATCCCATATAAATTAATATAAATCTATATTGATTTATAAAAGCAGAGTAAATCACGTCGCGAGTGCTTCGAAACATTCTACAAAACTACAAGCAAATTCTACCAGAAGATTACAGTAAGACCGAAAATTCCTCTACATAACTCTCGAGGCCCCATTTAAAAAATTGTATCGTTTTTTAATTTAATTTACAATTCAAGAAATTGGAAGAAAAATTTAATTTCCTAAAAATTCAGAATAACGAAACTAAATTAAACTCATAAAATAAAAACGCGCAAATAAGTTTTAAATACGAAACCTTTAAAACAGAAACTTAACGACTAGAAATAATTTAAATTGAAACTTAACCAATTAAAATTAACTTAAATAAAATTTAACAACCAATAACGCCCAGAAATATTTAACAAAAACGATATAATTTAAAGAAATAACAAATAACGCTCCCAGTAACTATAAATAAAACTTAACAATAAATAAAAATTACAATTTAAGGAGAAAAATTAAAACATTAACGATAAAATAAAATTTAGAATTTAAAGAGATAAAATAAAACTTAACGATAAATAAAAATTTAGAATTAAAAAGATAAAATAAAACTTAACAATAATAAGGGAAATTTCGAATTTAAATAAAAAAGTAAAACTTAACAACCTATATATATATATATATATACAATTACTTATAGGTATAAAACAACGAAATCCAATAGTAACGAAAATTTAAAACCTTACTTTACTGGATAAGAAAAAGAAAAACCTGACCATAGAACTTCCAACTTCTTATTTAAAACTGGAAAATTCCTCGTTATAAATTCCGTTTACCTCGGAAAAAAGGAAAAGTGTGTGAAAATTGCTGTTCGAGAAACAACTTCAACTTAGAAACAAATTCCCCATTTTTCCCAAATAAAACCGAATTTATAAACTTTAAGGCAAATACCAAGAAGAAATAACTTCTCGTAAATAAAATTTTAATTTACGAAAAACCTTGTAAAAAATAAAATTATCATAATGTTGCCCATTTGAAAATGTTAAAACATAATTAGAAATTGTCCTAAACCAAACTTTTAGTAGCCTACTGGTCCCAATTAGGAAAAAACATTGACTCGTATCGAATTATAAAAATCTTCATATGTAAGAAAACTGTGAGATCATTAAAAAGGTGTATCACCCATATAAAAGAGTGAAATTAATTTTTAATTTTAATCAAATAGAGCTAAGAAAAAATATTCTTTATGCATGTCGTATATCGGAATTATACGAACCGTTTAAGCCCTTGTTTTGAACCTGGCCACAAAATAAAAAATCGAGCCACGGACATGCTATTTTGTGTTTTAGCCAAAAGGGAAAGGTAAAACGACACACTCGTTTGAATTGTAGCACATATCTGTTGAGATCTGATGATTTCGTAGCACTGGTTGAGCAAAACCACGCTCTGCTACCATTTTCTGTTGGAAATTCCGCGCGTTTGCTTGACTTGACTCACACTGAGGCACCTTGGTGTAAGGCACCTTGCTTCAATTTCCGGATCGAAGTGAGGTGGGATATTTCTTCTTGGGGACATGTAGGATGGCCGAATAATTCGTTGAAATCAGGCCCTGATGTCCTCCTCAAAAATCCCAGACTGACTGGGTTTGCTCAAACAGGCTGGTGAACTCACTTAACGTGAGCACAGGAACGCTCCTTGGAGTTTGGGCAAGTTTAGGATGAACTTCAGATTTGTCTTTGTCTTCAGTCTGCAGCGTGGTGGCATCGATGGGGCAAGCAGAATCCACAGGAAATCCTGGCAAAGGTTTGTCATCTACAGTTGCAGAGGTTTGGGAAATGTCCCAAGACATTTCCATTTTGAGAGGAAAAGATTATTTTTGCACTAACAAAACATTCTATTTATTGAACTTTGTACAAAAATTTAATACTCTGGCTCAGTGGCCATTAAAAACGAGAAAAGAGCTGCACATCCATCTCTGTGCAGATACAGGACGAGAAGAAGGAAGTTGAGTCAGAAATCAGACTCCCTAACATTGAGAAAAGATGCTCTATGTTCTATTGGCTTTTCAAAAGGTGTGAAAAAGCCTCCTTTTCCTTTATCCCATTCCTATTGGCCGAGAAACAGCGCCATTTGCTTTGGCCGGCATCCCTATGGGCTTCTGTAGGTGTTCGTCAGGGTATTGGCCTATCTACCGCTATCCGCAGGGGTTCACCTGCTTGGGATAGGGTAGGAAGAGGTATAGGGTGCCACTGTGCTGCCTTCAGTAGGCGCAGTAGGCACCTGCTTTGCCATGACTAGCTACGGCGCTTTAGTGCAGGGCGCGTAATGCTAAGTCTATGGCAATGTTATTCCTATGGTGAGTTTAGCACAAAATACGCGATTTTGTGTTGCTCGCTAAAAATCGAATTTTATACTTAGGCTCCTGTAACTTCCTGGAACGAAGCATCCCACGGCCCTCTAAAAGTGTACTAAAGGAATTTCGGATAGGGTAAGTAGAAAGTACTTTTTCGGCCGAACCAAGTTTTTGCTTTTAGGCCTCACGGCACTCGTTCAAGTGCAAGTGTACCAGTGTAGGCACTGAGATTTAAGCCGAAATAAGCTATGTGATTTAGGACAATTCGTCCAAATCACATCTAGAACTAGTATAGCATGGTTTCTCAATGTTTTCTGCAAGAAAAATGAACATTTGCATGCACACTGACGAAATACTGTTTTCCAGTTACGCGGTGTCCAGAAAAAGCAGCGTACATGAAGACAGGGAAAAGCACTAAGATGGATACGCTGAACACATCAGATGAGTGCCTTTGATTTTTGACACTCAAATGACTGTGTTGTAATGTTACACACATGAATAATATACCAGTGAACGTTTCTAAAAAGATGTCTTGCCTTTTTTGTTTCAGGCAAAAAGATATAGGAGGCATGCCAAGTCAAGATTGGAGAAAAATGCTGACATGTTGTAAGACTATATGTTTATCACTTTGGACCTTTTATAGCAATCGATTAGTGACGTCACTATGGACCCTTACTCCTGAAAACATCAACGAAAACAACACTCCCTCCACCCAAAAATGGTGATGCCATGTTGGCACTTCCTGTCCACCCTGACCCACTGTTCATGGCCAACAATTTTCAAAGTCCAATTCGCATACCATGCACATCCGGCAAACAACACATACATGGCCACCAATTTTTGAAGTCCGAAGCCAAACTTTATCACCCTAATTGTCCCATGCTAAGAGAACTGTGGTTGAGTGAAAATATCGCGATATTCTCCTTGCCCGAGACAATCTTTAGGATGAAGTATCCCTTATGGAGCCAATCTTTTACGAAGTGATAGCACATATCTATGTGCTTGGTCCTGGATGTTTCCATCTCGTTTCTGGAGAAGTGTATCGCTGCAAGGGAGTCGGAAAACACGATAGGCAGATTAGTTGAGAAAATACCTGCAAGCCAGTGAGTCTCTCTTAGACAGTGGACAATTCCCATAAATTCTGCCTCCATTGAGCTGACCGTGCATGGATTGCTCCTTGCAACCCCAGCTCAATGCTACACCACCTAAGAACACTATGTACCCCCCGAAACTTACGATCATCCCGATCGCTTGCCCATGAAGCGTCGGTGTAAGAATGCATTGGGTCACGGTTACATTTGGACAAGTCAATGCTTTGGTTTCTGGTGTTCAGGCAGTACTGTAAGATTTGCAATAGGCTTCTTACATGAATAGATGAGTGACAATTGCTGTACTGGGACAAAAGTATTATGGGGAAAGGAATGTCGGGTCTGGTTCTAGAAGCTAGGAACAGGAAACTCCTGACCAGTGACCTGTAAGGAGATTTGGTAGTGGCACCTTTACTATTGAATTTGGCACCATTCCATACGCGTTCCCAAGGGCTTCAATGAAGCCCTTTTGGTGCATAAAAATTTTGTTCCCTGTCCTTTCGAAATTTACCCCTAGAAGTCGGTTGATTCGTCCCAGTACAGAGATGTCGAACATCTGAGAAAACACTTTGATTATCTCATCTAACAACGCTCGATTTTTGTCAAAAACGATTGTGTCATTGACATAGAATAAAACGACAATATTATCATTTTTCGAAAATGCACAAGAAAAACCATTCACTTTGTCAAAACCCAAGTTCAACAGTTCCTCTGTCAGCTTCCGGTACCATTGGGGCCCACATTGGTGAAGTCCGTATAGGGATTTCTTGAGACGCCATACAGTGCTCTCGTCCAGGTGATCCCGGTATCCATCAGGAGGGGTGATGTATGTTCTTTCCTCTAACTCGCCATACAGGTACGCGCATTTGATGTCTAAATGGGTATCGACCCATCCACGGCGTACTACGAGCAAAAGTAACAACAACCTTATCGTCTGGATTCTCGGGAAATTCGTCCATCCGGTCAGCACCCTCGTCTGTGGCTTCAGCTGCGGTCGTCCTTCGGATTGGGGTCTCGTCGATTACCACGTGCCGGCTTTCGTAGACCTTGCGGTCCGCCGGGTTGTAGATGCGGTACCCCGTGGTGCGCTCCGCGTACCCTACCAATTTGCCTTCCCAGCCTCTGGGGGCACGTTTGTCGGAACGCTCAGGTAACGGATTGAGCACCACAGTGGACGAGCCGAGCACCCTGAGGTGCTTGACTGATGGATTTTCCCGAAAAAGATCTCATGCGGTGTTCTGTTTTGCAGCTTGCGTTGGGGAAAACGATTCTTGGAATGGAGAAAACCTGCGCACACCTCCGCCCAAAGGAACTTAGGGAGCCCAGAGTCAAGAAGGATGGTCCGGGCCCCGGCGAGAAGAGTGCCGTTCAACCTTTCGGCTACTCCATTCATCTTTGGGGAGTATGTGTTCGTAGTTTGATGGATAATACCGCATTGTTTTGTAAGCTCAATAAACCCGGCATTACAAAATTCGAGCCCGTTGTCTGTCCTGATCTTCTTGGTTTTGAGCTCTAGCTGTACCTCCCATTTCGTGATGAAGTCTGTTACCCTGGGCAACGCGTCTGATTTGATTTTCAGAGGAAAGATTTCAACTCTGCGGCTAAAGTCGTCTACTATGGTAAGCAGGTACCTGTTGCCGCCATTGCTGACAACACGGCTAGGTCCCCACAGGTCCATATGTAGAATTAAATTGCAAGGGAGCAGTGGTCGTAATGTCCACTACCCTAGTGGAAGGTGAATTTTTCACTTTCCCTAGATTGCAGGCGTTGCAATTAATTTTATCTATTAGGTGCGCGTTTTCCAGGCCCGTAACTTTTTCGTTGCTTTGCAGGGATTTTATCCCCTGTACGTGCAGATGGCCGAATCTCCTATGTTATAGCACGCTGTCTTGAGATTTGATGGGATCTTCGGAGGTATCTCCCGCGAACGCTGCGACATCCACGACAGGCGGTATCTCAGTCAAATCTCTGTCATCTAGCATAATACTAGCGCGCAAGGGGTACAGCCCATCATTGCATTCAATGGTAACAAAAGATGCTTTAAGATTTTCACCAAACACAGTCAATTTACCATTCTGTATCAATACACCCAAACCTTTGCTCTCCAACTTCGAAATGCTTATCAGGTTCTTTGAAAATCCTGGTGCGTAGATGATGTCGTTGAGTACTGCTCCGTTGATTCGTCCTTGATGTTTGAAAGTCAGGGTTACAGCACCTCGTCCTTCCCAGTTGGATACACCATCTCCCTGCTTGATTTTTTCAGTCTCTGTCTTAAAACTAGAAAAATACTGCCGGTTAGCACAAATGTGATCTGTGGCACCTGAATCGAAGTACCACAGAACATCTTTTATTGCTTTTGAATTTTCAGCTGTCAGGACCTGGGTGAATGCGACCTGACAGTCAGCTTGCTTTTTCTTCGTAGGTGGGTTCGAAGTTGTTGCAGAAGTCCCTTCTGTGGCTGCAGGTTCAGAATCAGCCATGTTAGCTTGCTTCGTGCGTGGCTGGAACTTCTTCTTGTGTTTGTCTGGATGCTGGTAATTGTTCTGCTGTGAATGACTTGAATTGGTAGAATTAGCATTTTGATTTTTATTAGAGTTCCCATCATTTGTCGAATTTTGGGAATCTGGTGCTGGGTATGAGTTGGGATGTCGAGTTGGACGACGTGGCGCCCTACAGTCGCGTGAGTGGTGCCCTGGTTTGCCACAATTATAGCAAACCAGGCGCCCCCCCCCTGACTGTGATGAATTTTTAACACCTGGGCCTGAAAAATACACCTGGGATTGCCCCCCACGGTTACTTCCCTGACCCTGGTTATTCCTATTCTGTCCATCCCTAACTTTAATTCGATTGTGCTCAGCTATGAGAGCCTGAGACACATCTCCAGGCTTCAATTCTTTAATTGGGAGCCTGTAAAATTGGTCAGCAACATGGATGTATTCTTTTGGCAACATTTCCAAATATTGCCATGCTACATCATGTGGGGGAATGTCAACTCCCAGAGTAGCTAGCTCTCTGACGCAATCGTCCACTCTAGTTACAAATAAAATCGTGTCCTCATTGGGGCCTAACTTGAGACTACTAAATTTCCTCTAGCTGTGAGGCACGATGATTGCATTGTGGCTCAAAGAGAGATTTCAACTTGAGCCACATTTCACTAGGGGTCTTGCAGCTCATAATTACAAGAGCATATTCGTCTGAAATGCTCAATGCAATTATGGCAAAAGCTTTCTCACGTAGCTCATTGTGTGCTTCTTTTTGCTTGGCAGAAGCACTGCCTTCGAGGTACTGATTGTCCTCGTCCAAGAATATCAATAAGGAGTCTTTCCTTAAGAGCAGTTGGATCTTGAACTGCCACTCGTTGTAATTTGTGGCGTTCAATTTCCTGATGGCAGTGAGTTTATCTCCCTCAACACTATTTGACGCCATTTTACAAGTGTCTTTGACGTGACACGAAAATGGGCAGTCAAAAAAAATTTCGATTATTTAACTCTAAATCTCTATCTAATTCATCTAACTAAAACACCTGACTGAGTGTAGCTGAGTGAATACATGAAATCAGAGAAAAACAACAACGTTAAAAGAATACCCCCCAAAAAGTTCTGGCTAATAACCCTTGAATAGATTTAACCTGACTTGAGCTGAGATAAAATTGTTAGGGAGATTTTTCGACTTACTGTTTCCTAAACATGGCAGCACCACTCAACTCGACGTAGCACACACACTTGTCACATGGTAATTTTCAGAAATCATTACTTTAAGCTGAAACAATATTTAAGAGTAAGACAGACGGTACGGGAATTCAAATTCATGTTAAAAAAAGCTCTGATCGGTATAAATCCTAATCAATGATTGATCAAGTCGAAATTAATCCTGTCAGTTCAATCAAACGAATTACACCTATCAATTTTGACAATATCAATGATTAATCCAGTCAATATCAACCTTGTCGCAATCAGAGTCGATCCTGTCTATATCGATTCTGTAGATACCGATCCTGTCAATATCAATAAATAACAGGCCGAAGGCAGTAGTATCCTGTCGCGAGCAATTAACTTGCCTAATTAAATAAATAACAGAATAACTGCATGGTCACAATTAATCTTGAATTAGATGCCGAACCAATTGAGTTACTAACCCAATAAATAATGTGAATACAGTATGAAAATAAAAAACCTTAATTAAGAACTAACTATAAATCATGTCTCTAATCCATGAACAACGCGCACTAATACAAAAAGTTGATACCAGAAATAATCTCACGTTAAAATATAATAATGGTTACGGAAAACCAGAAGTGAGAATGTAATGTTAAGAAAAAATTTCACCAATAACGTATAATGCTAAGTCCGAAAGACTTATTAAAAATGAGCACGGTAAAATTAACTAAAACTAACTAATATAATTATCCTGCCCATTAGAAGGAATGAGGAAAAATCCTGCCGACAAAATAAAATCCTGCCGACTAATAAAAATAGTAAAATTGAGAGAGATGATAATCACACGCGAAAATATCATTTAAATCACGAAATTAATCCTGCTGACAAATAAAAATAGAAAAATTAAAAGATATAATAATCACACGCGAAAATATCTTTTAAATCGCGTAATTCGCGTAAATATAATAAGAAATAATAATAATGTATTAAATATAATGAACAACTCAAGTAACAGAGCGAAAATAAGTTGATAAATAAAGAAACTACGCGAGAAACAATTAAAAAGTTAAAATTTTGTAAAGATAAAGATGGCCGCCACAAAAATCAAAACAAACAAAATGGCCACCATAAGGTTTACGATGATACGAAAGGGACCTTTTATAACGTAGCCATAGGGCTTAAATAGGGGAACAACCCAGACAGACAAAATCAAATTACCGCCAAAATATAGGGCACCAGACAAAAAACCTCTTCGTCATAAAAAGGGAAATGACGTAAGGGAAGAGTTGAAA
>JAQGAF010006118.1:0-10777 GCA_034687865.1 Kryphioiulus occultus | reverse complement strand
TACGATGTAAAATAATTTTATAGGTGTGTGTGTATATTTTGGTTGAAAAAACTAGCCAACATCAACACGTTTTGATTCCAGTATATATTTTTATATACAGGTATATATTTTATACACTTAAGTGTCCCAATTCAATAACCATTACCCTTGCATATGATCTGACATGATACGATGTAAAATAATTTTAAAGGTGTGTATATTTTGGTTGAAAAAACTTGCCAACATCAACACATTTTGATTCCAGTATATTTTTGTATACATGTATATATTTTATACACTTAAAGTGTCCCAATTCAATAACCATTACCCTTGCAAATGATCTGACATGATACGATGTAAAATAATTTTAAAGGTGTGTATATTTAGGTAGAAAAAACTTGCCAACATCAACACATTTTGATTCCAGTATATTTTGTATACATGTATATATTTTATACACTTAAGTGTCCCAATTCAATGATATCACGTAAAATAATTTTAAACATGTGAATATTTTGGGAGAAAAACATGCCAACACTACACGAACACATTTTGGTTCCACTATATATTTTTATATACAGGTGTATAATTTACACGCTTAAGTGTCCCAAATTCAATAAATATACCAGCCATTGAGTTAACATTTGACAGGATATAATGTCAAATAATTTCCGAGATTATGGTGCGATAAAGCAACCCCATGGACACGTAGCTTGACCACTGGTCAGGGTCTGCACCAGTGACCTTAATGCTCGCGTTTACAGGGTGTGTCACCCGTTTTATAGGCCTATTGCAGGCAACAGACCCAATTGAAAAAAGTGCTGTAAAAATCGATGAAATCGCCTAATCAGCCGCTTACAAGCCATAAAACAATTGTCCTTGTTTCTCGTACCGTTTCAGATAGTTAATGAGCCATTAAAGGCTGAAAGTTAAACAAACGTTCGTAACTTAAGCCTAACTCACCTGAGGGCAGAAAAACAAGGTTTTTACTCAAGCTTGTTTTTATGGACAGAGGGACAAATGAGTTTCCCCTCATTCCCTTAATGATCTTAAAAATGCCTGTTAAGTAATTGTTTTACAGGATTAATCACTCCTGTTTATCGCTGTAGCTAGGTCACCATGTATACCCTTGTTTTTTTGCGAAAATTTACTAGTGTTAAACTTCACTTATAAATATAATTTCACTTAAATATGATGCGTGGATATACTTGAAATGAGTTCGAATTTAGGACGAATTTAATTTTATCTGATGAATTTAATATGATTTTTATTCGATTTTCCTTCGATTTTTATCGATTAATAACGAAATAAAATCATGGGTCCTATGGGGCATATGGAAAATTTTAGGACCTTTGCAATCAAAATCAAGCCTTTTAACTTTGCATTTTTAAATGTGTTTTTCTGCGAAATTGTGCAATGATTTATTATGAATATAATAATTTAAATATATCAGTAATGCAAAATTAACCGAAATTTCGTTATTTGTTTCTGCCTTTTTGACAGCGTCAGAAAATTGTATAGGACCTTTTAATTGAAAACCCAGCCTTGGTTAAAACGTTGCATTTTTAAATTGTTTTTTTTTTTGCGAAATTATTCAGTGATTTAACATGGAAATAATACTGTAGAATCAAGCAAAATTATCCGAAATTTCGGTAATAGTTTCTGCATTTTTGACAGTGTCAGAAAATTCAACATCTTGGTTCAACCTGGAATTTTGTGTTAAAATGTTGCTTTTTTAAATGTCTTTTTTGCGAAATTATTCAATGATTTAACATGGAAATAATAATGTACATATATAGGATCAAGCACATCCATGTAAAATTATCCGAAATTTTGGTAATCGTTTCTGCAATTTTACCATTGTCAGAAAATTCAACACAAGAAAATTATATATTGGACCCACCAAATTCACCAATTTACATAAAACTGAATTTATGAAATTACCCATGCAATTTAAATCTGAATTCGTGATACAGTAAGAGGCTTGATACAAATTTGCGAATTTTTCAAAAATTATCATATTAGCATGCAGATATTTTTTGGCAATCTATACTTTTGCAAAATTATTTTCACAAAAATATTTAGTACATAACCAACCATATTCAATAAAGATTCAGATGAACAAAAGGTCCATTGACCCAGAACTTATAAAACCAATATATTTACATAAATATTAAAAATAGTAATTCATTGCACCATCACTCGTTAACTATATTCTGTTAACGATCAATGTAGTTAACGAGCAATCGGCCATCAACATGCCCTATCCATAATGCCCTATACCCAATAGGCCTATTACTGCATAAGCTTTTAAAAATCCAGGTGCGAAATAAATCAATATTGCATTTTTATTAAAATTATTTCTTAATTGATATTAGAAAAACACGTGAAAATTAATGTAGCCCATCTCAATACACAGTTGTATTGCTGTTTACTTAAACTCCGATTAACGTGTAATGGGCTATTAAAACAAATTTTGCCTTAATTTTCATTTGGGACCTAAACCAATACCTGCATGCATGTTATGTCAAAATTTCCAAAAATGACGCGTTACATTGTCTAATTTCGGGGTTTTGTTTGTGCATTTCAGGAAAATTAGTTAAACTCGTAAAATTTCTTTGTAAAGTATGATTTTCACAAATATCGTCAGAAATTTCAGAAAAATTATAAATAAAACCGTAAGCATTTTCAGTGTTTTCTTCGCCAATTTACGCTAACGAAGGATAAATTACCGTGAAATCTACTGACATTCAGAAATTTAGTTATGGTAGAAATTGTCAGACATATTCTGAAAAAATACTAAACATTTTCTCAAATCCAGCGAATTTTCTCAAATCCAACCAATGAATTTTATCAAATTTAACTATTTTCGTTTGCCAAATCGCGTGTTTTTCGCTGTGTTTTCGCAAATTTTCGCAATTTGGGTCCCATGTACCTATACTACTAATTAACGATATATATCACACACGAATTTTCCCAAAAATTTCTGCAATTCTGTCCCCATTATAATTCAGCAAAACTCAACAAAATCCAATTTTCGCCATAAATAATTTCCTGCAGTTTCCACGTGTTAATATCTCTAGATCATAATGTATCTTGAAATTGAAACATGTTTTACAACAATCATGTATGATAACAAAATTTAATTTCAACCATTTTCCGATACAAAAATGCCTACGAAATTTCCCATTCACAGAAATCAGTTTTTAGCAATATGGCATTGTAAGTTTATCACATTGACCATTGCAAAACCCAACACACAATACTGCAATAAACTGACCATGTCATGACAGCTAATTTTTTGGTATTTTTCGTCATGAAAACGGCCCCTTCCATTCACGATTCCCGAATATCCGCCATTTCGGCCCCAAACCCCTTCGGACCATATCCAAAATAAGTCAATGGTCAAGTCAATCTCTGATTCTCAGTAGCAAATCCAACATCCAACATTGTCAGAAAACAGCATGCTTACAATATTCATTTCGACCTTAGGACCTTACTGATGGTTTGGGTCCTTGACTGGTCCATATCTCCCACCTCCCAGGACCTTTGACTGTACCCTTACAACAATTTTAGGTATATAATTTTAGTTAATTTCTGGTATCCAATATAGGTATCAATGTATTTTTATGGTGTATTATTGTTATACACAATTTACAAATTTGTGAAACAAACCAATATGATGGTTTCTTTAAGGTTTATAATAGTTGTTGAAAGGTTTAGTTATATCCAGCGTATTTCACAGGTTACCAATATTGTCCCAATATGTTGTGTACTGTGAGGTATCAAGGTATTTTACGGTGTATTATTGGTAAACACAATTTACAAATTTGTAAAAGAAACCTATGATGGTTTCTTCAAGGTTTATAATAGTTTGAAAGGTTTAGTTATATCCAACGTATTTCATAGGTTACCAATAGGTTCCCAAAATGCTGTACACTGTAAGGTATCAAGGTATTTTAAGGTGTATTATTGTTATACACAATTGTAAAAGCAACCTACATGTATATGATGGTTTCTTTAAGGTTTATGATGGTTGTTGAAAGGTTGTTCAATGTATTTCATAGGTTACCAATAGGTTTCCAAAATGTTGCACACATATCCTGATAGATATTTTTGCAACCTATCAGACTATATTTGATGCATGTTGTAACACGTTTCTGGTACCACAAAAATACAACTTGCAACTTTAAATAGACCTTAAATTTTTTGTAAGGGCACTTCGTTGGTCATCCAGCATAATTCTCATCATTACAGTGTTTCCCAATCATTTCCCAACCATTTTTCGCACAATATCGGCCCATTCCCCATTCGGCCCTAACCCCTTATAACATGAGGTCCTTACCTGAAGACGGTCTGTCGGAGTACCTCGTGCAGTAGACCCAGGCCGGCCACAGCATCTGGTCCTTGCCCTTGGCGCCGCTGGACTTTTCCTCTCCAGCGGTCATCTTGTCGGACTTTGGGCTGACCACCGTGCACGTGCCCTTGGGGGGTCTGGTCGAGCCGTTGGTCACTCTCGTTTTGGCGTGTTTGGCCGGCGGTGCGGCCGCCAAACGTCCGAAGTCGGGATGCAAGATGTTCTCGATGGAAAACTTGAGTGTCCGAGTGGCCGAAGCAGCGTTGTCCGGCCTGGGTACGGCCATGTCCGGCATGTCCGGTGACCCCTGATGTCGTCTGGGGTGATGGTCGAGCGAGGAGGAGGCGCTGGACACGGACGAGGCGCTGGACGACGTTGAGTCCGGCCGCCGAGGCGAGTGGACACTGGTCAGCAGGCTGTGGTCAGTGTCGCTGCAGCCGCTCAAACTGCAGTCCGGTGATCTGGAGGGGTGCTGCTGCTGGTAGTGGTGTTTGTCGGCGGCGTCCAGGGCCATGTTGACCAGCGTTAATCCAGTGTCCGAGCGTCCGAAGCAGCTGACCGGACGCGAAAAGGGCAACAGGTAAGCCCAGCTGGCCGAAGGGACTTCGGCGAACATCGACCACTGTGACTGAGAGCTCGAGTCAGGATGAGATCGGGGATAGTAGATCGGGATGAATAGGAGAAGAGGATATATGAGGAGGACACGATGAGGTTGGAGAGAGAGAGAGAGCAGTAGACAAAAACCACCTCTTGCCTCTTTGCCTGCCTTCCTTCCTTCCTTCCTCGTCAACGGCAGTGGCGGACGAACACGTGAGCCGCCAGAGGGCGCTGAAGGAGGGAGGGGGACGGGCGCTACGCCCCCTCGGCGAATAGAGACGGGGGCCCTGGGCCGATTGACCACGCGAGCACTACTGGACCCTTTGGCCCGTTTTTGACTTTTTCACTTTTTTTTCCTTTTTTTTGCCTTTTTCACTCTTTTTTCCTTGTTCGCTCTTCTCGAACTGTTGCACTTTTTTTCCTTTTTTGTTAGTTTTCCTTGTTCCCTTTTTCGAATTGTTCCTTTTTCACTTTTTTTCCTTATTCGCACTTTTCGAATTGTTCCTTTTTCACTTTCGAACTGTTCCTTTTTCACTTTTCTTCCTTGTTCGTTCTTTTCGAACTGTTCCTTTTTCACTTTCGAACTGTTCCTTTTTCACTTTTCTTCCTTGTTCGTTCTTTTCGAACTGTTTTTTTTTTCCTTTATCACTTTGTTTTTCCTTTTTCGATCTTTTCGAACTGTTGCAATGGAGTTGGTGAAGTTGCTGATGCTATTGGACTGGAATTAAGAGATGATGGGTTTTGGTCAGTAATTGTTTTTTTGGACAGTGCTTGGGTTTTTGGGCAGTCCTTTCTTGGGAAAAGTGTTGGGCAATAAGTGTAATCAGGTTGTCTACCGGTCAATGCCATGGACATGCACACGTCACGAAATCAGATTCAGATCATGAAAGACATGGAAGTAATGTAAAACTCATGAAATTAACATCAGGGTTATGGAAAAGTCATGGAAGGCATGGGAAAAGCCATGAAATTTACAACAGAGTCATGGAATTGTTGTCTTTTCATTGATTCACAAAATAAAAATATCCTATTAAGAGATGATATATGTTTTGGTCAGTGCTTGGTTGTTTGGTCAGTATACTTGCATGATTTTTGAACAGTTCTTGGTTTTTATGGCCAGTTCTGGCTTGAGCAATGTTTCCGTGGTTGATTGTGAATAAGTGCTGCCCATCCAATTATTTCCATAATCTCCAATTTCTTTGTGAAATTGCAAGAAAATCCATTCTTTGTATTAGAAGTGCATTTTTCCTAATCGGCATTTTTATTTATTTTTAAAATATAATTTTCTGTGTTAAGTACATTTTTTAAAAAAAAATACAGCATGCGAATATTTTCGCATTATTGTCCTATGTATTCATGTTCTGTACTCAATATGAACAGTTTTCTGTTTTGCCTTAATTCCTGCTCTTTCAAAATGTATAACACATAAATATACTGCTCTATATCTGTGCAAAAATATAGCGTTCGCTTTATCGATATTTCATTAAATTTTTCTGTACTTTTTGGCAAGAAAAATAACAACTTGGTTTTTTACCAATGCATACATAGGACAATAATGCGAAAATATTTGTATTCTGTACTTCTTGTATAAATGTAACGAACACAGAAAATTATATTTTAAAAATTAATAAAAATGCCGATATAGATTTTTTTTGTATTTTTGCGCTGAATTTGGGAAAACCAATTTAACAGAACAAAAATAATGCATGGATTTACTTGCAATTTCAACCAATAAATTGGAAATTATAGAAATAATTGGATGGAAAGCAAAATACAAAATTCTCGATGCGTTGATTTTTGTGAAACAAAAGTACATGTATGTTGGATAAGTTAAACCAAACCCATAATTGACTTTCTGGTATAAAAGTTGGTGAAAAAATATTTAGAAGAATACAAGATCAATATTGTCGTTCAGTTGTCACGACATTAATTGTATAAATATGGTTGGAAGAAAATACGAAACAAAGACACAAGAATTACGTTTAAAGAACTAATTTTTTGTCTTAGTTTCGTATCGTTTTCGCAAGAAAATTACAAATTAGTTACAATGAATTTTTTTTCTTAAATTGTTGAAAACGATAAAATGCGATTCATTCGATCCTTGAATGCGTACTTTAATATGAGAAACGAAGACAGATCGGGAATGGGTATCCTTCAGTTTTCGAAGTACTATACTGTAAATATTTTTCTTCGGAAATACCATATTAAAAAAAAATTCCAACGTGACATTTATATTTTTTTCTAGCGAAATAAAAGAAAATCAATAAAAACAATTTCGGTATCTGAAATTGGATTCCTTAGATTTGTCGTCTTTTTGAAAGTCGTGACTCGACAAAACATCATGAATTTTAAGATGTCCAATAAGATAATGAGAATTTTAGAATTAAAAATTGTAAAAATTTGAAAATGATGACAAACAGTGCGGCATAAAACAGAATAAAACCACGATGACATCGAGAAAATTTGTGAGCAAATTTATAAAAAAAATTACAAATGCCATTAGGCAGAGCAATATACCAAAATTTTAAGAACATTTTTGAGATAAATCAAATTTCAAACCACATCGAAAAACGAGCGAAATTTTTTTGAGCAAATTTATATCGAAATTTTAAAATGATTACAAACAATATAGCAACATACCAAAAATTTACAAATGTTTGCTAAAGCAATATACCGAAAATTTAAAAATGTATTTACCAAAATTTACAAAATTGATTCCAATCGAAAAGTGAGTGAAATTTCGAGAAAATTTGTCAAAATGATTGCGAACATATGTGGCGTGAAACCGATTCGAAAAGCGAGAAAATTTTTGAGCAAATTACAATCGAAATTTAAAAATGATTTCAATCATTCAGTATGCCTTAAAACAGAGACATTTAACCAAATTTGAAAATGATTGCAAACACTGTGACATAAAGCAGATTGCAGATTCGACAAATTTATATTAAAAATTTAAAATGATTGTAAACAGAATTACATAAAGTTACCTTGTCTCACGTACAAGATGGCGTCCGGAAGTGCAATCCAAGATGGCGACTTCGCTGAAATTCAGCTTTGAAAAGTATTGTCTTCGGCAATTTTTCGTTGTCTTTTTTTGTTTGTAATTCCTTCGTCTTCTTCCCACAATTCAATTCCCGATGAGATTGATGGTCTTGTCCTCTTTTGTGCCGCAGCAAATATTTTGGTTTGCTTCCTCGATTAACTCAAGAATTGCAACTTGTTGTTGTCCGTTCACTCACCGAATTGTTTTAGCCAAAAAAACACAAAAAACACGGAAAAAAATCAGCAAAAACGAAGGAGTTTTTGCGAATTAATTACTTTTAAGGTCCACCATGCGTTTGCTTATAGGATGTCTCGTTCCAGTTAATTCTTCGAAATTGTTTTGTTCTCTTCGGAATTTGTTCAATTCTGGAATTCCCGAAATTTTTCTCCAAATAAGTTCTCACTCGAAGATAGTCCTAGGATCTTAACAAAGTTATTTCAACCGATGAGTCTTGTAGATACTTGACGTTGATAGCACTTTCAAGATACTGACAAATTTCCCAATTTTTTTGCGAATTTTCGCAAATTTTCTATTGGAAATTTTTGTGAAATTCTTCAGAAATCTCACTTGCTTTTTTGTCAGTCCTCAAACACGAAATTTAGGTCCGATTTCGCAGGTTTTCACTTATGAAAGTCTCAGAGTTTGTCGAATTTAGCGAATTTCTTCAATTTTTGCAAATTTTTCTTCAGGAAATTTTTTGCGAAATTCTTCAGAAATCTCACTTGCTTTTTTCGCCAGTCTTCAAACCCGAAACACGAAGTCGAAATTTGGGTCCGATTTTGTAGTTTCACTGATGAAAGTCCCAGAATTTGTCGAATTTCGCGAATTTCTTGAATTTCGTAGAACTTCACTGAACTTCACTGAATTTTGATGAGCACGTAGATTGTCGAAAATTCTGCCATTGTTGAGTTCTCGTAGCTTCGACCAATTTTCGCCAAATCACTCATTTATTGGAAATTTCCTGTTGACAATTTTGGTTGACAATAAGATTTTCCTAGAATTTTTCAGCTAAAATTTAGATAAGTTCATCACAATATTTTGATGGCAGGAGACCAGATTTCTGCCAATTTCTGCTACAAAAATAGTGAATTTAAACTGATTTTTAGGAATAAGTATTTTAAAACCACATTTGAATATTGAAAATGTTCAGCTTTTCAGACCAAACATGTTGGGAAATTCCTAGTTTTGGTAACATTTTGTAAAAGTCAAGATTTTATGTAAATTTCAATGGTGATAGATCGTATAACAAATATGGCATCAGAAATATTGCATAAAAATTACATAAAAAAACCTTGTTTTAAAATCGATAAGCTAAATTGCCAAAATCGTAAAAAGTCAAATTTAAGTTGATGAAATTTCCCTATTTTTTTTATCAAGTTTGCGAAAATCTAGATTGTCAAAAAACCGGATTTCCGGTTAAATTCAACAGAGGTCGTGCCAAAAAAATCTACTAATGTCCAGATTTTAAAAAATCGGAAACACACGTCATCTTTTTGCGATAAAAACGTGTTTTTTTGACGAAAATTTCGTAAATTTGGGGAAAAAAATTGATATAACAACGAAAAAAATTGTCAACTTTTTGGGGAAAATTCCCAAAATTTGGTAACTTTGCAAAAAAATTAAAACGAATCTAACAACGACAAAAATCGTCAACTTTTTTCGAAAAACCTAAAAAAACAGGACGTATTTTTGGCGAAAATTTCGAAAAATTTCGTAAATTTCCGCTTCGAAAATCCTGCTTTGCCTCCAGTTCGTAAAACTGCTAGATTAGGTAAAAAATCCGCCTTATAGTCTTCTTTATATAAGCTCGAAATGGGAGATTATTTATGAACATTTTGCGGAAAACCCTCGTGGCTAGCCCCGCCCCCTTGGGCGGTCCCCGCGGGACGTCGGCCAATGAGAGGCCAGGGGCGGGGCAAACGTCGCTCGTGCGTGTTCATTATGAAAATATCAGAAAGAGGCTCACGTGCGTACGCGATGAAGACATTCCTGCCAGGTTAGGAAATGAAGTAATGAGTGGAACGGTGGCGCCACCATGCGGACGAAACAAGTGGCGACCCCTGGACACACCATGACCCTCCTTTTTCACTTGACAGTCGAGGTGACAAAATGAACTTATTAAGACACACCTGGATGACAGTACTGCATGGACTCTCGTATTTCAGTCGAAAAGACAAAAACACGTTTCGGACAGAGCTGACCAACTGACCAGTTGACCATTGCCAGAGTTGTGAGCCCTAGTTGCATATTTCTTCGGGGTGCTTGTAAACATAGGACAAACTCCCAGTGGCCCGGGGACTTTATGCGCTTGCCAACTGACCAGTTGACCACTGGTCAGTTGGCTCTTGCGTAAAATTTCATAAAATTAGTTTCTTCGATCATGTTGGTTATAGGAATAAACGCTTTTTTTCAAGATGGAAATGTTGGGAGTTTATGAAAAAATAATGGGACCAGCTGACCAGTTGACCATTGGTCAGTAGGCTCTTGCATAAAAATTCATAAAATTAGTTTCTTCGATCGTGTTGGTTATAGGAATAAACGCTTTTTTTCAAAATGGAAATGTTGGGAGTTTATGAAAAAATAAAGGGACTTTGTGGTTGACCAGCTGACCAGTTGACCACTGGTCAGAATGCGCTTGCATAAAACTTCATAATATAAATGTCTTCGATCGTGTTGGGTTTTAGGACGAAACGCTATATATTTTTTCATGATGGAAGTGTAGTAAGTTTATGAAAAAATAATGGGACCAGCTGACCAGTTGACCATTGGTCAGTAGGCTCTTGCATAAAAATTCATAAAAT
>JAQGAF010006117.1:0-10777 GCA_034687865.1 Kryphioiulus occultus | reverse complement strand
GTAAGCACACTTATCCTAGCACCAGCGGATTGAACGTTATTTTGAGAGGCCCAGATATCTGGTCCACCCTGTATAGTCAGAGAAACTACAACGATACGTAACAAGTTTGTGTGGCACAAAACTTTTAGGGATAGGCCAGTGATAATCCAAGACCATACGAAATTGAATGATGGAGGAGCCAGACAACAAAAAAATGAAATATTATAGTGGAAAAGATTCCAATGGAATCTGTCATGGTTGGCAAATCCCTGACACGTAACAAGTTTGTGTGGCACAAAACAAAATTGCTAGGCAAATTGCGTGGTCATGGAATGTCGAAACGCTTGACATTGCCATCAATAGGACCAAAATGGGACCAAATTGCTCAGCTGATTACTAAATGTGACCCATTCTCACAATGTTTAATTTGCCAAAGGTCCTGTCATCATCGTGTTGATCTTCCCACAATGTAACAGAGGAGTGAATCGAATTGAAAAAACGCCTCTTCCTCCCAACCAAGATATTGAACTCAATTCATTTTGGTAACCCTGGGAGCCACAACTGACTTTTAGCATGATTCACCATCTCGTTACTGTTAATGACATTACAATCATGCTAATGTGCAGGGACATCCCATGTCTGATAGCTGCTTTCGTTCGATGACATGCAGCCATTGTTTGCAATCAGTTTCGTGGGGGGTATTAATTCGGCGGCTTGGTAACCGGAAGCTGTCCTCCACGCAATTTCCGCTCAACTAATTAACACAGGCCAGACGATCGTTCCCATGGAACAGCGTGATATGCGTAGTTGGCACTCGGTTTAATGACATCGTCAACGAAATGCACTAGTCATTATATCTGACGATTATAAAACAGTCCGTTCCACTGTCCAGTTCTGTTCAGAACGACTGTCACCATTCTAGAGAACGTCAGGTAATTATGACTTAGTAATGTTACATGCCATATGTTAACCAGCTATTGCTTTGAGTTGCATTTTCTTTTTTTCTTTTTTGGTTAACTTTATGGTGAAACTTTTTGGTCAATTTTATGTCAATGGTGATCAAAAGTAATAGTCTTGTTGATGACTTTGCCAAACTACTATAATATCACTGCATATGCAGTGTACGTAAGACCTAGGGTTCTTTCATAATGTATGCGAGCAAATGGGAAGGTTTTTTGCTATGGAAATATTCAAAATAGCTAATGGCGGATTTTTTAAATGTTCGCATGGAAAAGAATAATGGCATGCTTTTTCTAATTGCACGCACTGCTGCTCCAGAATACAGTAAAAGAGCACGCTGTTTAAATATTTCCATGTAAAGTAACTGCAAAACGACTACAAAAGGTATGCAGTATGTTTAAATATGACTATTTGAATTTCAATATTTAACTTTTTGCAATAGAAAATTGATTTATTGATAAATTAATCCATTATAAGAAGCTTTAGCTGCCCGCAAAGCATTCAGTTATAAGTACAGCTTGTTGCGGATATGGTAAGCTTGCGTACGTTAGGACCAGGATTGGTCAAGCTAGAACCATTTCGTTGATCTTAAAATTCCTTTTACCAAATCGATACTTTTTATTACAAGGTGATTATAACGCAGTACCCTCATTAGAAAACATAATTTAAAAAAAGACTTAGGTACACTGATTGGCGCGTTTGGTCACATGACACCAGCAGTGACCAGCGGCCATCTAGAGGGTCATTATACATGTAGCTGCCATTTTGTGATTCTAGCGATTGCATTGCCGCCTGCTGGCAATCTCTATATGCAACATGCATAATGTAAAAAACTTTGAGTTCTTCTACAGTATATATTTTTAAACTACACTTGCGTGCAAAAAAATCGACTCAAAATCGAGTAAAAATGTGTTTTTTCAGAAACCAAATGTCGGATTTAAAATCGGAAAAATGTGTTTTGTAGACAATTTCTTCCTCTTTATAATTCGCCTAGTGTGAAAGGGATTTCTGCTGAGTTTCTCTGCTTCTCCAATGGCTACGTCTGGTGTAGTGGTCATTTTATCGAGAAACCATTAATTAACAATGTGTTCATTAAGCTCTGATAATCAAATTACATTCAGAAACACTTTTACAGCCACAGGGGTATAAGAGTGTATATGACATAAATAATGCAAATTTGGGTTGTTTTAAGTTCGACATTTTGCGCCTCAAATATGCATGAGGAAGTTTACGCAAATTAGGCGCATTATAAAGAGGATTAAATTGTCTACAAAACACATTTTTACTATTTTAAATCGGACATTTGGTTTCTGAGAAAAACACATGCAGATGAGTGTATTTACCTTCTAACTTTAATATTTTTGTTATAATTAATATTTGTAATAAACGAAGGACTTTATGATCACCCTGTATGTCGTGGTACGTTGTTGTCAGGAAATTAATAGTGATGGCATTGCGATAAGCCAATAGTAAACCCTTTAAATGCTGAAGTTCCTGGTATAGTACAGTTATTTTGTAATTACATGTTCAGTACGATGTGCCTTAGTCATCATTATTTCAACATGGCGAATATTTTGCCACGCTTCAACGCTTTGGTTAGTTGAATTCAAAATTTCATTTCAAACGGAATTTACATGTATGAACATCCGTTTAGCATGGCCATCTCGTTATCAGACAAAGATTTCGCCAATGAATGTCTGGAGAGACATAACTTTTATCGCAGAAAACACGGCGTCCCAAGCTTGAAAATGTCCAAAATGGTAAGAAAATCCACATTTCCATTAGCTATGTAGAGAACCGCTCGTTAAGCTTTTAAACACCTTGTACTTCCTCAAGTTGTGCGATCATGCTCAGGAATGGACCCAAGTCCTTTCCAAAGAAGGCAAAATGAGACACCGTCCTGACAGCGTTTATGGGGAAAATATTTACATGGCGTGGCATTCGGATCCCAATCACAAAATCCCTGGTAACTTCAAATTCAACTAAGCCAATTACAGGCTCTCAAGTGATTCCTATATTTCCTATATTTTTGAGGTAGTCCTATATTTTTTTAGAAAAATTCCTATATATTTCTATATTTTACTGCAAACTGTTGTGGCTAGGAAAAATATAGCAGATACTGGCTAAAATTCATCATCTGAGACCTGGTTTTTCTAAATTAATGTTAAATCTATCATTTCTGGTGTTTTGTTTTAAAAAATTGCCTACGGCATTCTGTTGATTATTAATATTTATAAAAATGTCGTAAAAATGCATTATTGATAGTGTTTTTTAAAAAAACTTCGCCTACGACGTTCTCTTAAATGTTAGTATTTACACACGCACAATTTTTTTAGAAAAGAAATATGAAATTCATCCTAGTTTTTGTAAATTTCTTAAATTTCGCCTACGGCGTTCTCTTAAAAGTTAATATTTACACTAGATTTTCTAGTTTTTGTAAAATACAAATTGCCTATGGCGTTCTCAATAAGTCTATTTAGATAGGTTGCAAAAGTCTGTCATTCTAAAATTACTTTGGTTGTGATCAAAAGTTTAGGAACGCTGATTATTTAGTTCATGAAAATTTTAATTTTATTCTTAAAATTTATGAAAATATAGAAAAAAATTACAATTTAAAAGCAGGAAAAGATCTAAACTGCAGTTATTTACTGATTTTTTTAAGCAAAAATTCCTATATTCCGCATATTTTTTCCCCTTTTTCCTATATTCTTCCTATATTTTTTTCATTTTTCCTATATTACCTATATAATTCGACCTTTGAACTGCTTGACAGCCTGCAATTACTTATTTTTAATTTTACAACCTTTCTATTAACTTAATTGCTGTGTTTCATTTATGTATGTAACGGATCTTTACGAAGTCATTTTAAACTGACTTACCGCCAGCCTAGAGTACTGAGTTTTTGTACACATCTTAATTTCGTGTAAGAATTGACTTTGTTAAGAGATTATGGATGGATTGGGCTAACGCCGATAAAATAACCCACTTTTCGAAACGTACGTGTGTCTGGTAATTCGGACTGCGTGAGCCAAGAATGCACATCGTTTTAACACAATCTCAATCCTTCGAACAACGCATTATGGAAGGGGGTACTCAAAAAACGTAGTTTTTGTGACTGTTTATTGTTGGTTTTCTTCAGTTCACCAGAACTGCCCTTAGTATTTGGTTAGTGTTAAGTTAGTCCTAATTATTTACTGTTTATGTCTGGTTGTCACATTAGCTAATGAGGCCGTTGATGGCTGGTACGATGAAATCAAACAATACAACTTTGGAACTGGCGGCTACAGTGTGAAAACTGGTTAGGATGAGCAACTCTGGTCAATGGACAAACATTTTCCCATGAAAACTCAATGTCAAGGATTCGTGTTCATGCCTTAGGTCACTTCACTCAGTTGGTTTGGAAAGATTCTAAAAAATTCGGGGTTGCTATTACCAAAACCGGAAATGGCTTTATCTACTTGGTGGCCTACTATAACCCACCAGGCAATGTCCAGGGAGAGTATGAGACCAACGTACCTCCGCCTAAAAAAATTCGAGCAAGCCGATAGAGGGCGCTTTTGAATCCCTCTGGAAAAAACGACAGTTGCAGTTTCGTATGCTCAAGGCGAATATGAGGGTCACCAGGTCATCCATGATAAACGCAACAAGAATTCAGACCGTAGAACATTTTCAAGCCACAAATACATAGTTTTGCCATTGTGCGAAATTTCAAAATTTCGGTTTATTTCATTGTTCACTAGTTTATTTACATGTATGGTTTATTAAATTGCATTGTACGTAAATAACTATACTAGTACTAGTTTTTGGTTAGAAGTAACTTAACCACTGAAAGTTTTCATTTTGTTCAACTTGAAAGAAATTGAAAAGCTTGAAATCGCCATGAGGTTCGCTGAAATCAGTAGGTAGCATATCGTGGGGTTGTAGCTCAGTGGTAGAGCGTTCGCTTTGCATGTGAAAGGCCCCGGGTTCGATCCCCGGCATCTCCATAGTTTTTTTTTTGTTTTTTTTTTCGTTTTTGGTTTTTTTTTTTCATTGATTATCATGTTTGCGTTACTCTTTAATGTAACCTAGACGCAATTAAAACTTGTTTTGATTTGAGCAGTCGCGGCAAGGTTAAAAGTTGCGTTAAGTGGGATCTGGCATGACTGAATCACATGCACTAATTAGATGATTGATACGCATTGTGGGCGTTTAGTATTTCGAATTATTTTTGGTGGTATGTCACTCCAACCCATTTTAATTTCAAAGATTAGCTGCTAAGCAAGAAGCCACTTGTATAATTTAATAGTAGTAGGTGGCTGAGTTTTGGAAAAACTAAATTTAATTTTAATTTCTGGAATTTAACATTGTTGTAAAAAAAATACTCAGGAATGATGGCTTATCGGCTGAAGAAGGCAATGCCTCGATATCAAAGCACCATTGTCACACTTTTCAGCCTTTTGACGAAACAACAAAATGTTATCTTATGGAAACTGAAATTTATAATGTATACAGAAATAAAAATGCCACCACATTTGTTATCCTACGGATTTCCGTTGACATTTCTGGGGGAACATATAAATCGTAAACAACCTTTGGTGGGGTAGCCTTGTACGTACAATAGTTGCTATTTATATTATAAGTAAATATAAAATATGAAAACATGAAGATCGTTATTGCGCATCACACTCACAAACATTACTAGTCACATACTGTATGATGTCATAGATGAGATGCACTAGTCTAATCTTCCAAAGTTCAATTTTAAAAATAATGAGCAGCCATGGTTGCTCATTATTTTTCATTTGAAATGTGGTAGACTTTAGACCAGTGCTTTCCGTACGTTTTTCATTACCCGAAAAATTATTATCAGCAAAAATTATTTAATCTAAATATATGTTTGTCTGTTTGTAATACGTATCAGCACACACAAATACAGAACTACTTATTCTACACTTTTACAGTAAGTTTTAATGTTGTTACCAATTTTATGTCAGCGCTATGGCAATGCCCAAATGTTGTCAAAATATATATTTCGATCAAGTCGAATACATCCACATCCACGCCCTGAATTTGCGGTAAACAATCGAAAATGTCGAAATCAGTACCCAGCCGAAAATCCTGGAAATTGTCTCATTTAGAAATGCCATACAATGCGGTAATTCATAACGGCAATAAAACCATAAATAGCTGATTTGCCATGACTACGAAACGGGTCAAAGGTAGAATACTTCGGCGTAACCGTGTATCATAATATCAGATGACTTCCATCGCCATAACGTAATACTGTAATACAGTATAATAAAAAAGCGTCATTTTTGATTGGAAAAATGCAGGGATGGGCGCAGGCTGCTAAGCGGCTTATAATCGGAGCCAAACAGATAAAAGACGAGCTCAAACCTACATAAAAGACCGTCGCTGGCCTGTTTCGAATTTAGTGTGACAAAATCACAATAGAGGTAAGTCCATCTCTACTAACATGTAAGCAGTTGTCGTTATGATTAAGTCGAACTTTGTTTCTTATTCGTTAGTTTGCATCTTTGATGATTCATAACGGAACTTAATTTTCGGTTTTATGAGTTTTCTTTCGGTACCACTTTGATTGTTTCTAACTTATTGTCAGTTTTAAGGTGTTATGGGTTAATTTAAGCTTAGATTGTTAATTCAGTTTGTTGTCAAAGACGATTTGATAGTCATTTCTTATCCTTAATTTTTTATGATTTTGCATTTTTATTTATTTTTAATAATTTATTTCTGGAAAATTGGTGACAGGGATGTTATGATAAAAACCATTGTTCACTGGTTTTATTTCGATACCTCATTGATAGTTTCTAACTTTTAGTTAGGGTTAAAGTGTTATGGATTAATTTAGACTGTTAATTCGGTTTGTTGTCAAATTGTTGTCAAAGACGATTTGATAGCCATTTAGATTTGCTCAACGCTGTAATTTTACATTTATACTTAATTTCGCTTATGTTTTATTTAATTTTTGACTTTATTTTCATTTAGGCACAATTCTTAAAATGTATTTTTAATACCAAATTTAAAAAAAATTGACGACAGAGATTTTTTTATGAAAACCGTTTACCAGTTTCTTGGTCAAAGTAATCTTCCAGATCACTTGTTGTGAATCATCCTTGATTAGTTTAATCGGCGAGTCAGTGTTTGCCACACACTAAAGCCAGATTTTAAAATTAAGTTTTGCGATAAGCCCAAGATTAACTAGATGAACTAAACCAAGAATTAACCGAAAATGGTGCAATAGGCTCGCATCCGTAACTGTTCTGTTGTTTTTGTCGTGCTTTTATTAATTTTGATCAGTTATGATTGAGTCAATTGAATTCCTAAAATGTTGAGATATTACGAGCGTAGGTGTTCAGCTACCAATAAATTCAAAATGTCACTGATAATTCAAAATTAACTAGAGAATATTGTATAATGCGAATAACAGTTGGTAACGCCTGTAATACATTATGAACCATGATTGTGTAAGTTGATCGACAGGTCATATAGGCCGTAACAGGTGTTTTGCTTTCAGTACAAAGCAAGGTTGACAGATAGTGTATCAAAATATTTCAACCCAACAAACAAATGACGGTCATGTGTACCACTCCTCTTTAAAATATTTTTGGTGCATGGCTAGTTTACCTAATTCTATGGGTTTTGGATTGAATTCGTGTTATCGAGTTTAAAAATGATATCATCACTTAAATATTGATTTTAGCTTGTCAAAAATGCGAAGGAAATTATTTTTAGAAGTGAAAGTATAGATTAAGTTCCATCAGTTAAAGAAGCTATTTGCTTTATTGCTAATGCTCGTATACCAGTACAAGGGTTCACCTTTCAACAATAGTGGCTGCCCACCTGTCACTGCGTTACTACCAACCATATTGTAAGTTTACAGTATGAGAAATATGACCCCAGACTTACTACTGAATTTTGATCCAATGCGTCATCAGCATGCTTGCTTACTGTATATGATTCAGTATACCAAAGGGCAACCCTCACTGAGTTAAATTACTATCCATGTTTTATGACAAAAATTTGATTTCAGGTTGGACCCAATCGAATAATTTCGAATATTTTCGAACAATCGAAAAACATGTCCAAAGAAGGCAGGGTCGTTCAGTCGGAAGTCCGGAAAATCACCCGGAACGGAGTCACAGTGAGTACAGACTGCTTACTAGACATTGCATTTTTCCACAATGAAGTAAACATGCAAGTAATTCACAACTGCTTATGTGTTTTCTTCCTTGACAAGTAAATGGGGACATGACAATGTAAGCTAAACGCACTATTGTTCTTGTGGAATGTCAAATTTGGCCATATGATGTATGTTTGTGTTAAAAAAGACATTGGTTTATGATAATAGTATATAGGGTTTCCCCACAACTGGAAAACCTGGAAAAGTCAGGGAAATTGAAAGTGCGTGAAAAATCATGGGAAATTGATTTATTTTAAAAAGTCAGGGAAATTGAAATTGCCTGAAAAATCAAGGGTAATTGATTTACTTTGAAAAATTCAGGAAAATTTAAACGGTCTGAAAAATCAAGGGAAATTGATTTACTTTGAAAAAGTCGGGAAAATGAAATTCAGCAGATCAATATCAGATTTTGCACAACTAGTTATTGGTTATTGAAAAAATGGACAAGTAATTCTGTAACGTTAATTAAGAAAACTAATCTAAATTTGCTGTTTCCTTGTGAAAATTTGTGTTGTATCTCCTAATTATACTTGTATACATGTATAATAAGCAGTAAATATAGCATTCCTGACATTGGCATGTCATATTTTTGCATTATGAATGGTCAGGGGAATTGAGATAGATTACCTCAGCCAATACATTAGTAATGTCTTTTTCGTATTTTTTTAAATCTCATGTAAAAGGTCAGGGGAATGACTAAAAAGTTGTCAGGGAAATCGACTTTAGAATTTTATTGGGAACTCCGACTTGCCATTCTTTAATAATTCAGTACAACCTGTCTAAATAATTGCTGTCCACACTAATAAACTATCTAAACTAATATTCAGCACCGTCCCCAGCGACATTATTCTAGACAGGTTATACTGCATTGCCATTCTTTACAAATACAGTGAATCTATCTATACATATAATATTCAGCACCAGTCCCAACAACATTAAACAAATTCTACTGTATCGACAACTACAGTCAGAAACGTTTACTTACAAAAATCGCTTGATTTCACGCAGGAAACCATCAAAACAGAGGTGATCGAGACCTATTCCAGCAATGGCACCCCATGCCGGACCACTCGCACCACCACAACGACCTCTGGTCAGAAGATTGTGGGTGGCCGAAGCAGCAGTAGCAGCAGCCGGGACTCGTCTCCGGAAACCCAGAAGAAGCGGGGAGTTTCTGACATCATGGCCAAGCTGGCCATCAAGTCAGACAAGGACAAGAAGGACAAGAGGGACCAAAAGCACCCCACGCCCCAAGCCAATGGTCACACCAAGGGTGGACGCACTCGCCACAGTTCCTCATCCAGCTCGGACAGTGATTCCGATGGCGAAGACTTCGCCAAGCTGTGCTTGAAGCAGCACAACCACTACCGTAGCAAGCATGGCGTTCCCAGCTTGAAACTGTCCAAACCGGTAAGACACTGGGTTGTAATGGTTGGAATTTCAATGTCATGACTTTATTAATTTTTTTAAATTTTTAAAAGATGTGCAATTGCATGATTTTACTGACATGTCAATATCTTAATTTTTAAAAGATGTGCAAGTATGCCCAGGAATGGGCAGAAAGATGCGCCAGCAACGACTGCATGAAACACCGAGACTCGCACAAGTACGGCGAGAACATCTTCATGGAATGGTCTTCGAACCCCAAGTTCAAAGTCAATGGTAAGCTCTGGTATCCGATGTAATGTCAGAGTTCATACAGTCAAGGAAAGTCAGGGAATGAAATGTGGTCAGGGAAATGTTGACATTTTGACCAGTAAGTCAGGGAAAGTCAGGGAAATGTTGACATTTTGACCTTTAAGTCTCGTAAAGTCAGGTAGAAATCAAGGAAAGTCATTCTGTCTGGAAATTTGCTGTGGCACAACTATTTTGATTGGTACGAGTATCTCATGACAAGCATTAGAAAAGCTGTATTTGCGTTCTGCTTTTTATAAAAATTTCGCCTAATGCGTTTTCATTATCATTCCTTTGTCTTGTGAAAAATTCACGAAAATGCATTATTTATGTCAAAAAAAAAGAAAATTACGCCTATGGTGTTTCCGTCGATATGAAGAATTTTTTAAATATTTCAAAGTCCTCAAAAATGCAGTGGTTTCAACCACTGATGTTCGCATCAATATTAATACACTAAAAATCCAATATTTCTTGTAATTTTTCAAACATTTCGCCTTCGGCAGTCTCTTAATTATGAATATTTTTATTTCTTCTTACAAAAATGGTGTGCTAAGCGTAATTCCATCTTTTCGTGATCAGATCTATAATTTCTGATAATGTACGCCCTTGGATCAAATCTGTAAAAATTGTTTCTTGAAATTGCCTTGAAATTTTCCAAAAGGGGTGTGGAAAACCTGGAAAAGTCAAGGAAATTCAATTGAAGATTTAGCTAGTCATCTTGACAGAATAATACCTAAAATATAGTTAATTGTAGTGTTGCAGAAAAAGTTAATTTTAATTGCATGTCTTTTTTTGAAACGTCTGGGAAATTAACCAGATTTGGTCAGGGAAAGTCAGGGAAATTGAGTTGCGAATTTTGGTATGAACCATGAATGTGCATGCAAGCATTGCCAATCGTTCTTCGGAATATGCCCTGCTGCTGCTTTGCTCCAGCATAGAAAGTGGGCTTCTCCCAAAGGCCTGTAAGCTGGCAGTGATTGC
>JAQGAF010006116.1:0-10777 GCA_034687865.1 Kryphioiulus occultus | reverse complement strand
TCCTGGCCAATGGACATTTTTTTGGGGGGGGGGGGGTTGAATATCAGTATTGGGCACACCTGCCCCTCCCTTTCTGAACCCTTTACGTCCTTCATTTTCACACCAATATCTGATCCACGTGGAATGAAAGAGGCGCTGAGGGTCACTACCAACCCAGCTCGGACTTATTTATGGCAGGAAGGGCCATAGCCTACGTGAATCTCGTCTCCATGACCCATGACCCCGTGTCGAAATGTTACTAAACCCCATTCTCAGACTTTGTTCGAAAACTTGAGGCCATGTGGTGGTGGCCCCTGGATTGAGGGGTGACAACTACACCCTTGCATGCATGGTGACTACCAACCTGGAAAACTTGGGAAAACCTGGAAACTTCAGAGAATTTTATATTCAATCTGGAAAACCTGGAAAACTTCTGGAGTTTTGAGCATTTTTCAGTATCAAAATTATTTTTGTGTTTGTTCGTTGTAATTCTGGCAAGTCAGCATAAAAATGTTTGACCTGTTAATCGGCTCTGCCCTTCACCTAAAATTTACATTTGTGACTAATTTTTTTCTACAAATTTTGCCTTCGGTGCTTATAAAGTAATCTTACTTTCTGTATTATTGGTAATTTAGTTTTTTATAAATTACATTACCGTCAGTGTTGCTCTTCATATTATTATTTCTGAAATTTTCATAATGGCCTTAAACTGCACAAAAAAAAAAGAAAAAAAAACATTTCGAACAAAGTACACGACAAGTTCATTGTTTCTGGTCATGTTGACTAAAATCCTACCATTTGAGATGTACATGTACAGTATATGTAGTTTTTCAAACAGTTTCACTTCGACGATCGTTATTATTATTACTAAGTATTGTTTTAATAAAATTGTGGCACACATTTAATCATTAAAACATATTCATCCTGAAAAAATCGGAATAGGATCTTGGAAAACTCAAGGAATTTCGCTTTCAGAAATTAGTATTCACCATGCTTTGACAGGCTGAACCTTTGAAATTTATAGAAAGAGACAGTTTCTTAACCCACTTTTGAGGCAGATTTACCGAAACGCCCTATTTGGGGATCTGTTTGGTTTGAACTTTTCCATTTCTAAAATTAAAATTGGCGTTTAATTGACGGGGTCTTTTGATGGTGCACGCGGTCCAACTGCAATTTAATTACGAGTTTGTTTATTGAAATTATTCAACGGCGATTTTGCAAATCTGAAAATGCAAAAATGGACGCGTTTTAATTATCCGGCGGCTTCCCAATTCCCCTTTAAAAGCATCCTGCGTATATCCCAACATGGCTGCACGGCCATACAAGTTTGATTAAATTGACCATATCAAAGCTAATCATTTAATCTATAAATGCAAATTTGCATTAGCAAGCAGCTAGCTAATCCTATATGCAGTTTTGGAAGAGCAGCGGTATATGTTCTAGGTTTCTAATATGCAAATTAGTATAGATCCGTTTATCCGAACCTTTAATGGTAGTGAGGTGTCCGGAAATGAACGCATACGCCAAAGCAACATTGTTCCCCAAATCTGGAAAACATGGATAAATCCGAAAACATTGATTTACTTTAAAAAAGTCAGGAAAATTCAACAAATCATGCAGTAACGGATTTTGTATAACTAGTTATAGGTTAGCAAAAAAATCAAGAGATAACAAGCAATTATTTAAAGTGTCAGGTTGTGTGCTGTGTACAAGTACACGCCATTAAAATTTACTTTGTTTGCGGAAATACTTTGTTTTTCATTTCAAAAAAAGTAGTTTCCTTCTTGACATGCTGACTGTTAACAGAGACTGACGATTAAACGAGTGCCGGATAATCGAAGTTTCACTGTAATGTCAATAAATATAGTATTCCTTACATTGGAATGCCATATTGTTGCATTTTCAATAGTCAGTTAGGGAAATTGAAAATGTCATCTATGGGGGAACCCTGAGTAAAATTTCGAGTTTTTCAGGCAGCTTTGCACTCGACATTTACAAATACCAAAGAGTGGTCAGTGTCTGTTCGGACACACGACGCAAATTGCGTCTATTTTAAAAATAATCGCCTTTAATTATGTTCGTCAAATGTTGGCCTAATTAATATCTGTTGTGTAGTGAGTAGTGACGACTCTGGGCCATTGGATCGATTCCCAGCACTGTCCTGCCAATAGTATAGAGGACGAGTCCGGAAGTTGGCAAATTAACTCGTGTCCATTCCAAATTAATTATTTATCCCAGCTTGATTTTTAAAAAGAGAAAAAACAATCAATTTTAATTGCGGCGATCGTTAATCCCCTAGCTGTCTTTCCAATCATATTGTCCTGCCTTGCTACATGAATGCCAATTAAAAAAAAGGTAACAAATAATGCTGAAATTTGTCAATGCCCGAAAATATCATCTTAATCAATAGCGTCCCATACCCGGTAATTTCAAACCGATTTTTTTTCTCGAGTTAAGAAACAGGATTCGAGGGGTGGACGTACAAATAAGTGCAGTTTGTCGTTTTGAAACCATAGTGTCCAGCATTTATACTTATCAAAATATTGCCTCCCGAGCAATTGTCGCTAAGTACTTATCAACCATTGATGTTTTAATTACTTTTGACAAGCTTTTGTCAGTGAGTCGTGCATTACCGTTAATATTTCATGAGCTGATTCTCAATTTTATACGTGTGTTTAAAAAGTGACAGATCAACTTGTACGTACACGTACATGTATACATGTAGCTCTTCGAGCGTATATAAAAAGCCACAAAAATGGAGTTGAAATCGATGTGGAACTCACTCCACAATTAAAATGTGTATGATACAGAATTATATGGAGAGTATGGATAATTGATGAGGTGTGGGCCAACCATTTCATAGGCAGGGGATGAACTGGAATTGAAAGCCATGTATTTATTCACGTATTGGGACGCCCATAGGTGGTGTCATAACAACAGTTGTCTGGGCAGGGTTCAGGGTATTCTTTTTACTTACTGGCCTTTGCATTTCAGATTAGGCACAAAGTCATCAAGATAATTCTGATGAAGATTTTGATTTTTTAATTTAGACATCAGTATAATATCCGATTTTCGTATACAGCATGTGCTACCAAAATTACAAACTCGAACTTGTTTGTAGCCCGATTTTACTGACATTTTTTTCTCATCAAATGGACACTTATTCATTATATTGCATTCTTGACGAACAATGACACTCGTGTCATGTCACGAGACGGTGATCATGTCGAGAAATTTACTTTGTTTTGAATTTGATTTGAAAACAACGTCGAGAGCGAGCGCAATTCTGTATAGGGTGGATGAAAAGTCGCTATGCGTTCTATTTTTTTGCATGAAATATTGATAGATAGCCACAAAGTAAACTTTATTGTGTTCCAGAGGTCATTCGAATTTGTTTTGCCACACAGTGTACCTAAAATTACACCCTGCATTGTCAACTAGACGATGCATACAGGAAGTGTTATGGTATGAACTGTATGGTTTCAAGGAAATCCACAATAGATAGTGACTTTTAACCCACCCTGTATATATTCTTAATCAAATGTTTATAATGCATATCGCCAGTTATCTAACGAGGTGTTTATGCATGCGAAGAAAACTGGCTCGGAATAGATCACACATTTCCACTGATAATTTAAATCCCTGCTTCCCAAACCTAATTACCCTAATTTGGGTAACAACACATTGGAATACGTATTAAAAATTGCTATAAAAGTCTAGAATACGTTAAAACAGTCTTAATAAATACATGTAGTGTATTTATTATATTTATTATTAGAATCAATCACAATATACCTGAATAGGGTAAAATTGACTTTCTGACAAGCAGTTTTGGTTTTTTTTTGGCTAATCAAGGAAAAAGTTTGGGAAGTTGAAATTTACATGTAATTACATGTAGGCGTACTTGCTATTGTTCAACCAGATATAGCGATTTGTTTTTTGCTGCAATTTTTATTATTTTTGTATTTGATGTTTCCTCCACTTGATGTATTTTTTGAGGAAAATTGTTGTTAATTTTTCCCATACATTTTATCACAATTGTCAGTTTTTGAAAACTGTTCAACATTTTCATTTGTGAGAGTTTTTCGTCTGTTGCACAGGTGTTGATTAACGAATTCGCAGTTTAACGAAAAGTTTAGCTGAATAATTGTCATTGATTGAATCTGATTAATCTCCGAATTATAAATTCCGTGTTTAAACCTCGATGATTTCCATCACCCTCAGGCTTTCTTGCATCAGCTGAAATTGCATTCTCAAGTAGTTTTCGTGTTTATGCATAACTTACAGTGTATAGCGGGTTTGATATCTGCACCCACATTTTTTTTTAATGTAGCTTATAGTGTTTTTCCGCCTTGACCTATACCGTATACTCAAGGTGAACCATGTGCCTTTATCACGTGTATATTTTTATAGTTTTTTTTAAATTTTTTTGCGAGTGGGCATCTGGTTTCAAAGGATTAGTTTTTATAGAAAGACTTGGTCGATGTTATCCTAAGGGGAGTAACTAAGGTTGTCATTTATTATTGTATTACGCAAACTGCCAGTCATCGGGTTTTGCTATTTTGAGGCAAACTTTGAATCGACTATTTATTTAATTTCTTGACATCTAAATCTTAAATTCTGCGTGCATTTCGTAGGAATTTGTAACAATTGTTTATAAAATTGTAGCACGTTCTTTTATTTTTTCTGAATTAACAAGGGAGAATCCTTTTTACTAAGGCTGGCTACGCATTACTTCGATTAATTCAAACCATAATTAAAACCTATGTTATCTAGTTTTCTCGTTGTAGTCTATTGATTACAAGCGAACTTAAGCTCAACAAATCTTGCAAATTTTTGTATCTTAAAAACTGCTGTGGTAACCAAATTGAAACTAAATGTTTCTGATGTACATGTACATGAAACTAAATGTTCCTCGTAACTCTGAAGGGGCGCTTACCATATACAGTAAAACAAAACTTGTTATATTGCAAAGTTATAGAACTTGTTTCAAAATTAGAAGATAAAATGTTAGTTAATTTTTTTTGTATTGATGATACACGTAATTGAGCGGGTGTCATATTACAAGTTCTGCAATACAGTTAAAAACTAATTTCTTTATACATGTATAACAATGTTTTTTTGATGTACTAGTACATGTAATGTAAACGCACCTTTAACAGTTTTTAAAATAATTTTTTGTAATGAAGGGAGGACTTTATGATCGCCCTGTATAGTGTACATGTACAGTAGCTTCAACAAATTGTTATGATTGCATGAAACGTTTCATCATTTTTACATGTACAGTGCATGTCGATTAATGAGCCAAGTATACGAAGGAAAACCTCGCTTTCAAATCAAACATGCTTAAAAAATACTGAATTTTTTTTTGCTCGTTTTTGTTTGGCTGTTTGTTCTTCTAAAAGTATTCATGAAAGGACTGCGACGTAAGTAACCAAATGACCCCCTGCAGAAATCCCTAAATTTGCATGCTGTTTCTTATGTCTGATCACGTGAACACTAAACCTTCTCTTCCTCTCAGATACACATTAGAGGTGACTCAAAGGCTTTTTTTGCGAATATGATATGCCTAATGAGTGCTTGCAAAACAATGGAAAGCGAATCGCTGTAACTGCTATCTAGGCCTTGTGTTTTTTCGTCGCTTTATTGATTTTTTTTTGTTTGTAGGCTTATGATATTTAATAAGCGTTTTTAATGGTAATAAGCATCGTTAAATAAGTATGTAAATAGGGGAGGATGAAATGGTTGTGCGTTTGCGCTGCGAGACATGTACGTTTCATTCGCAATAAAAAAGCCAAATGGTAGCTCAGATATCTGCCGCCTGGTGGCGCTCCTTGCAATTTGCCAAATGGTATAAATGTATGACGTCATCTGAATTTCGAGTTTAAAGAGAAACAATGCATGTTTTCTAATTAATACTTTTATTGTCTGTAATAATTGTATTGCTATTAAGTTGCACAAACCTGTATGGCAGGCAACAACTGTTGCAACACATTTCAAAACAGGGTGCAAACCGGTTATACGTCATGGAAGTGTCATGAAATGAGATTCACGGCATGGAAGTCTTGGAAAAGTAATGAAATTGATATTTGGGTCATGGAAATAAGCTTTTGATTGATTCAAATTTTTCATAGTACTTCTCCTGCGGCGTTTTTTGGCCAATGTTCATGTCATCATCGAGAAGATGTTTCCTGTTTAGTGATTAACAAAACTAGAACGGCCCCTTATTCTTATAGGCATTGAAAACATTTTGAAGTAATAAAAAAGTAATTGAAAAGTCATGAAATTTGCAATACCAAATCCAGTAGCACCCTGCAAAGGCAAACCACATTTTTATTTTGCTATTTTGATGTTCATCTACAGTATAATGTATAGCAATGCATTTGAATAATCGAAATCCCTTATCATTGTACATGTACGCCTAATAAATATTATGTGCTCAGTGCATGTACATGTATATTTTTTTTGCAAAGTAAATGTATCGATGGTGTCTCCTATTTGCAATGTGTTCTAATTTTGAATTACATGTACTGAACCATTCGAATGCATAATGGTACATGTACTTTATTTACGTGTAAAATTCATTTCCTCCTCTCAGGATTTAAACCGTCGCCGCTGTGGCTTTAATCTTATGTCCCCAATTTCCAGTAAACGAGACGTTTGCTAATTGTTTCTTAGAAGTTTATACTTGTGTTAATGTTCGTTTTATATGTATATAATTGCGACGAATAACCCAACCAGAACGTTGTGTCATACCCCATTAGCTGGCAATTGTTTTATTAAGAATAATGAACACAACCTGCATCACGTTGCTTATTACCACCGCTTATGCAACGTAAAACTACATGTACATGTATTTCAAACCATAATATTCTATTGTTTTATACTTGTTATCTACATGTAGATTTTCAGCGCCACTGTATAGCTCGCATGCAGTTTTTAACACGACTGCAAATGATCCCAATATGCTTAATTTCAAAATGTATTCAGTAATCGATTTGCTAATCAGAATTGTGAAACTACCAAAGAAAAATGGGTGTTAAACTGGTTAAAACGTGAGAAAATTGTCCAGGCGGAGGCATACATGTTTGTTATCCGTGACAGGTTTTTTTTATTTTAAAATTTTGCTTTGTGGGCAACTGGCAGTGGCTCTCCTTGAACAAATAACTCGTCGAATTTTTTTTTAAAAACGTTTTTTGCACACGTACAGTATAACCAAAGCGTTCTGCCTTATTGTCTTTCTTTTGTGGGGTCAAAATTAATAGACCTTGTAAATTTGTTGTCTTCTAAAATGTCACGTAAAAATCCGAAAACCCCTGCATGGGACGCCTATGACTTATTTTTTTATGTAATTGATTATGTTGAAATAAATTAACAAATAGGCAATGTTTAAGGGAAAAAATAAGGAGGGCATTCATAAAATGACAAAAACTGTTCCGACCTCCCAAACATGAATCCTGCTATAACATAAGTCTCTTCCAGGCCCTTAAGTCCCTTTCGATACTATGCGTAACTACATGTATTTGAACGTCCAAGATAATCTCACATGGGAATGTGATATTTAAAAAAAATGTCACAAAAATAATCTTAGGCTTGAATTGACGCCTAATTGAATATTTCTCCAGAAATTTGATCAATCACAAAAGTTCGTTCATCTTAAGATTCAGTGCGGATTTGGGAAGGTGATGTCACAATTTAGGATAGAAGGTGTTGGCCTCAAGCCAATAAAATAAATCCTTCAATCTTCTTACATGTGCATATAAAAATAGGACACTGTCTAGACATCTAAGGTTCAAAGGGTTGAACGAAATTCTCATCCACACCCCTGCGGTGGAAGTTTGCTGGCGGCCATTTTGGATTTCGAAAGGACTTCAATTAATATTTATTACCATAAGTCAAGACCCATGATATGGCTTTCTTCTTCCTGATACAAACACTGCTCTGGTTTGACCAAATGCTGATTTCTGAAATTTATTAGCCAATAATTTCATCTTGTATTTATTATTCGTCGTGCTGGCTATTACAGTATATGAATACATTACCAGATGTAGGCCTACAGCACAATAATCTCGCATCATAATGAGTAAAAAAAATAAACTGCACCGAAGATGCATACATGTACTGTATAAATCGACAGTTTGCATTCTTAAATGTACACCACTCTTTCCATCGTAAGCAATGTTTCAAACTTGACTCTGTGAGACAAATTTCAAGCGGAAAGTCGGTATCATACTACCTGTAGAATGACTACCTAAACTACATGCAGTTTATCTTAACTGGCTCATGAGCAGACCAATGCACATGCTTGAGAAAATAACATTGGGATCAAAACTTGTTTCTTTGAGTTTGCTATAGAAATTGTCGAGTTTTTCTTGAAATTATCATATTTCTTTTGGATGAAAATTTAGGGTGGAGCTTGTTTGAACTTTTTTGTTCCAATTTTCTACTTAGTCGATACAATTACATGTACGTAATCTCATTTGGATTACTGCATCCCATATGTAATGTCAGTTAAAGTATGATTAAATATTACATATAGTACATGTACATGTACAGTATTAGCTATTAATTACCAAGCCTTCAGAGTGAATATTGCAAATTATTGTCTGAATTTGAATCTGACATGTGGCTACCTGAGCCAGGTACCAACAATAGCTTGGATATTTTCAGGTGAAATTTCGAAATACATGTACATGTACTGTATCGTACTCATATTCACTTGTTGCGCAGATTTGGCAAGCGTTATTTATTGACTTTTATGTTGTTTTATCGGACAAGGAAAATAAATAGATAATAAAGTAGGACTTGAGGGAGAAGTGTAAGGGGGTGGCAAAGAAAGGGATAGTCTCCATTTTTTAGTGTCGTTAAAAGCTGCGTGACCTTGTCCATAGGCGGTTTGACGTGTTTAATTTTTTTATTTATTTTTTTTTGCATTCACGTTTTGTTTGTTATCTTAAAAGCTGCTTATATCCAAGGTTTTTGTAGCGTCCCAAGGCCGAGTGACCGATGGTCGAAATGAAACTGGAATTTAGACTAGAGGAAGAGTTGGTGAATTGACACAACCGTTATGCTTTTTACAAGAAAATTGTTTACATTATCAATTACGAGCTTTGCATGTATTGAGTTTTTAATTTGTTCATCAGTGGCACATTCGATTCATCGATTTACCCCCCTTCCTTCCTACCACCCCCTTGCACTTAATTAAGCATCGCTACATGACACGTTTTAAAAGGTCAAGAACTTTTCAAAGATGTCACTGTCTTATAGAAGCCGTGAAACAATTTGAAAATAGTTGCATCGATTGTCATCAACAAAATCGATAGAAAGAGTTGAATAAAACGTATTTTTAATAACGAATTATGCTGGTCGGAGTTTTAATAAGATGTTATTAAAGGCCAGATTGGTATAATTTCTGTCTAAATTCTAGGGCTGATTATACAGTACTGTGTGAAACGTATTTTGAGATTTGAAAACCGTACTCTTTTAATCTCTTGCTCTTGACCCACCCTTGCAATCCCTTACATCACACTGTTGATACATGTAAAAATACTTTGACTGAAGGGGAGTACGTTTGCTTTCAAACCATAAAACAACTGCCTTGTTTCTTTGAAATTGGTTTTTGTGCCACAAAGTTTTCTTTATATGGCTTGACCTAAATTTGATGAAAAAATGTTCCTGTCTTTTTATTTCGTGCATATCGTGTCGCTACAATGTACGCTAGTTGAACTTTCTTAAAGAGTGAGATCTATCACGAAATAATGACTTGGTATAAAGCTCTCTTTCATTAAACACGAAAGCCACAAACTGCAGCTCACCATAATTAAGGTGGTTACAATTTAAACAAGTTCGACCACTTGTTGATCATCTCGGTCAGGCTAACTAACTGAAGCACAGGATGGATGTCATTTTTGCCAATATTAAATCAATTCAACTCAGTACCTTACCGTCACAGGGTTCCCCCACTGACCTGGAAAACATGGAAAAGTCTGGGAAATTTCATATTTCCACAAAAGTCAGGGAAATTTATATCACCGATAATGCTATGCCTTTAATTGCCATAACCTCAAAAGAAGGCGTACCTAGCCACAGTCATATGTTTGCATGAGATTGCTAATTTGAGAAAAACCGTTAAGATTTTCAATGTTTGCGATGGTAGATTAAATTAGTACTAATTGCTGAATTTTGTTTCATTTTTTTCAATGGACAACTTTTCACAGAGTCAGGGAAATTTTTCCAAAAACCTGGAAAAGTCAAGAAGTTGAAAATTTTATTTGAGTGAGAACCCTGCGTCAGCAAAGATATGTCATTGGGGGTGTAGTTAAAAAGTTTGTCCCGTCAAGAAGATGAGCTGAAAACAGGATTCTCCTCCAAGCAGTGTTTTGCCCTGTCCTCTAATGCCATTAAGATGTTAAGCAGCGAGCCTTTCTTGCATAAATAACAGCTGATAGGCTATCTGGTAGGGGAAATAAAATTACTAGAGCCAGCTCCACTTAATTCCATTGGCCCCCCCTCAGTCCACTCACTCCAGCACTCTCCCATGCTGATGGATCCCTCTTGCAAATTCCCCCCTTAGCTTATTTGCGCCATGGACGGCTTCTTAACGCTTCTTGAGGGGGTGCGGACCCCCCACCCCCCTTCTAATAATTTTCTTCTCTTCTCGAAGGGAAACCATGCATGAAAAGCAGTTGTTTACGGGATGGCCACTGGCTTAATGTGGTCTTTCATATCCTGCACCGACTCCAATGGCACACGCCATATATCCAGAGCCTTTTTGGACGGAAGTCTTTCAGCGTCCCCT
>JAQGAF010006115.1:0-10778 GCA_034687865.1 Kryphioiulus occultus | reverse complement strand
CCGGCCACTCTCCCAGGCCTCATGGACGTCATCATGCCATGCCCCCGGCCGACCGACACACCTTCCCCCAGTCCGCTCATGCCTCCGCCACTGTTCTGCCTTGCCGTCGGCCCCGGCCTGCAGACCTCTGACCATTCTCGAAGTTCGGCCTTCCGTGGGACCCGCCTGAGCCCACCAACGTCCCCATCGACGTGACCCCCGCAGATTCGGCCCTACTTATTCAGCAGTACATGATGCTCCGGGACTTCCATGATGTGGAGGACGTCCTCCTTCCCCCGGATGGGCAACCTGCTGGCCACCGTGAACGATGAAGCCTGGTACCTCCGCCTCTATGGCGTCACGTGCCCCCTGGACACCCACATCCACCAGGGTTAGACCCTGGAATCCCGCGACTGACACGAGGAGGTGCCATCGCATCTTCCTATCGGCCTCAGACACCGAGTATGCCCAGGCTCGCTGCCGCTTATAGCTGCCCTAGGCAGCCGCCTGGACCCTGACTTTTTTGGCCCATTGGCCCGTTCTGTTGGCCTCTTGGCCCTTTTGCCTGTTATGTTACTTATTCGCGCCAGAGGCACTTATTTTCGTAAAGAGGGTGTGAAGGTCACAATGACCTCCTTTGGCATGCAGCCTGGAATGTGGCCGACTGCCCCCTCTGCGGCGCCCTCTTGGGCTGGCCCGAGGCAACGTGGGCAGCAAGGGCGCTGCGGAAGGAGCAGTCGAGGTTAGGTCTCGCAGCCAACCTGTATGCTTCGACTAATTCGCCACGTAATTGTTTGCGGCCTGTATGCTTTCGTATGAATAAATGTGCCACCCAGCAGCCATACTGAGATACTCGTTTGTTCGCCGGCCCAGCACACCTCACAACATACAGGATATGGTCTCCCAGGTCAAATAAATCATGTGATACAATAGTTTACTGCCATTTGAACGACTAATCAGTGGTCGAAATTAGCAATTTTAACAAGGTAACGAAACATGTCACAAACAGGTAGGTCATTATTTTTCAAATTTTTTGAATGATCCTCAAGAAGTTCAGATTTAAACCAAATAAAAATGTGTGGCCTTCTTGCCTTCTTTTTGAGGATTGAGGATGAAATATTCATGAAACCAATATAATATTTTCTTCACTACTAACACGTGGTTAGGATTATTAGCAGACTACAACCTGCAACTCCTCACTCCTCAAAACTTTTATGAAATAGGGCCCTAAACATGTTTCTGCTTTCAAATTCATCAAGCTCTGCATTCTTCACTCTCCAGCTCCTCATATACACATGTACTTATATGAAACATTGAATCCTCAATTTATCACAGCTATCCCTCAGATTTATCAATTGATGAAATAGCTAGGGCCCAGGTGACAAATTTTAAGTATGACCATGTATACATTTGAGTGGATTTTACTTAAATGCATTTTATTTCTGTATATAAACATAAGCTTAGTAAATGGTGCTAATGGTGCTAAGAAATAACAGAATTAGTGATTACTCAGTAATTCACCCAATCGGAGACCTAAACCAACTAGAGTGTATATGTAAAATAAATGTTCAGTCGATCTTGTCAGTCCATGCAGACAACCAAAGTTCGAAGACCATTCTATTATTTAAAATATTTGTTATTACTGTTGTATTTTTAATTTTTTCTTATTTGCATTTTTAACTCACTGCTCACCCTTCAAGGTCCAGATTGTGTTGACCCTGTCCCATGGAAGCATTACCTAAAAGTTCGAACTTTTTAAAACGTCATGTAACATTATTGGTTGGTCGCAGGTTGCAAACTATACATGTACATGAATGTACGAGAATATCCACTGAATATTCAGTTTACATTCACCGACGTCATTCCAATATCATTCATAAACTAATTCATGATAATTTAAACATACATCTTGAACACAGTTGTTTATCTGCAGACAATATCCTGGATAAACACTTTATACATTATTAATTAATCGTGTCAACATCATCTTGACATAGTACTCTATAACTCATGTTAATTTCTGATGTGTCTATTTCACATTAATGACGACCAAGTGCTTATACATATTGAAAAGGTGGGTTATCCACAATAGTCCATTGCCACATTTCATCTTAAATTAATATATAAGGATCCCTCTTACCATCATTTTCATCACTTACTTCTTCTTTGAAGCAACTGTCTCACTGTCTAGGAAGATTTTAGCATGGCTAATCTGAAGTTAGTAGCTTTATCTCTCGTTATCATGATGCTGGTTGTTGGCTTAAGCTGTGAGGAGGAAAAGCATGAGGTAAGTATGAGCTCATATACTGTTCATGTACATGTATATGGAAGAGCAACACCAGCCTGCCCATGAAACACTGACGTTTGTATATCTCAGGTCTTAAACAAATAATTCCAACTACTGTAGTTACAGTTTCAAGATTTCTTATTCACATTTTAAACCAGTATTCAAGCACTGATTTAATATTGAAATATCCAACAACCATAAGCTTATTTCTAAGTAGGTTAGAGATTGTATACAGTATATAAACAAAATAGCAGTTCTACCCTGCTGATACTCCAGAAAATGTGAAACACATTATTAATCCCTTGCATTTTACATTGCATATAAATTGCAGTAATAAATGATATTGTAATATTTAAATGAGATATCAAATTCTGTTATTCATCTGCATGGTTTGTGAAGTTAATAAAGTTCTCGGCTAAATTGAAAAGTCCCCCCGTAATGCTGAATGATTTCGTCACATATATTTTACATTTTAGATGGATGACAACTACTTGGACGAAATGCTAAGCAGTCGTGCAAGAAGAACTTATAAAGGCAAGGGAAGAAAGCATAAGGGTGGTAGAGGTTCAAATTCGCATGGTTCGGACAGCTCAATTGAAGAGGACTAACAATTGAATGCAGAGATCAATTGAAACTGGCATCAATGGGGATTTCAGGAAGTTGAAAACTAGCAAATGTTCACAAATTATAATTGATTTCTCACTTATTATGGGAAAGGAAAGCAACATATCAAAGTTCACGCACTATTCAATCCGAAAATACTTTTGAGTTCAATGATGAATATACATGTAATTAAGTTAAACATCTTAATTTCCAGGTGCACGTTTTAAATTGTATTTCACAGCAATTTCGAAATGTCTTTGTAAGCAGTTTCCATAAATGAAATGAAACCTGAATTAAACACAAAAATGCCACAGCAATGAATTTTTGATTGTCTTTTTACTGGAATTTCTCTTCAAATAGCCTATGACATTCTCTGGTATTATATCAAACATATGCTTTTCTATATCAATTTGGTATAGCTAATTCCTAACTTGTGAATTATTTTCCCAATGATTTTGAAAAATTCTTAACAATTCTCTTCAGAAAGTTTGGTATACGTCGTACGGCATTCCTTAACTAATAATATTCCAAGGAAACTTGGTAATAGAAAAAACGCACTTCTTATAGAGGGTGTTCTGATTAGTCAGTGCCCTACGAAAGAAAATTATATCTTGAATACGGTACGATGATACAGTAGCTCTTGAAGGCAACGTTTAGATTCGACCACGGCTATCCGGAAAGCATATTTTCAGGGACCTTGAATGTCCCGTTTAAGATCATCCATGTGCCCGTTCCGTGTTTTTTTGCAAATGTGCCAGAAAGCGCTGCAGATAGGATCCTAGTGTAAATTAGAAAGTTGTAGAGCGATGCCTAATTAGTATAATTAAGTTGGTTTCAAAATTTTATGTACAAGTCGCAGCGAGCTAGAATTTTTTTTTCTGTGAGCGACCATCATGACTCTCGTCGACCGGTGGTCGACTCTAAAATGTACCTTCAAGAACTATAATTGAATCACCCTGTATAACATGCACCCATTTCAGTACTAGTTTTTTAAATAAAGGTAATTTTTTAACTTGTTTATAAAATTCGGGCAATTGTTTTCCAAATAAAGGTAAACTTATTTCAACACTAGTTTTAGAATTAAAGGTAAATTTTCGACAAAATGTTAACACTGCAAATCAAAACATCTAATTGTTTGTTTTAAATGCAACTGAAAGCAAGATGGCCACCTTAAATAAAGATAAAATTTCATCTAACTATAAACATTGATCATGGCTGTTCCATCTTTATACATGTAGATGGTATAAATCTAAATTGAATGTTGACCTTACAATTGGGCGCAACTTATCTCCTGGTGGCATCTAAATGTGTAAATCAATGTATTTTACCAACTAAAAATTGTGAGAGTTACGACTTGCATCTGCAGTTAACAAAGGATACTTGCAAGTCTGAAGAATATATTTTTAATTCAAACCAGACTTTGATATTAAACATTCAACAGTGGTAATAAATTCTCTTTCATAACTTGAATTTCTTCAATTGCATTTCATGTTGTTATCATCTCTCCCAATTTTTCAGCAAAGTAGCTTCCCAGGTTCAATTCAATTCAATTCAACTCAGTACCCTACTATCAGTAACTGAATATCGTGCGGTAGGGGGGTGTAATCCATCAACCCAATTTAATCGGCAATTACCGAAAAATATCAAAGGTTAAGCCGAAATGTTCAGCAAGTTAAAATAATGAATCTGTTCAGCTTCAATGTCTTAAAAATATGTCAGATGTCAAACATACATTTAAAAATGTGAAATACCTGTTTACTGAAGCTGTCACTTCAAAAGTTTTATAAATGAGTAATACGATATGATTTCTACAATCCACAAAGCCAAATAAACACTAGCATTGGGATCACTTGATTGGTGTCTTATAAAATGCTGCATATAGATTATATTTATATAAAATGTATGCCCACATATAATGCATAAGACATTTTTTTTAATTTTTTTTTTTATTTTTTCCATTGAAAAGCATCAGGTGTGCTGCTTGTTGTCCCCTAGTTCAATTTAATGAACTTATCTTTGAGATTTCAAAGCAGGAAATGGCTACCTTATCCTCCCCTCTGTGGAGCCGTTATATGATGCATCATGGGAAAGGGAATTTCTACATGAAAAAGTAGACAGGGGTGAGCTTCCCCATGAAAACTTTCATTGCGCATCAGGGTTAAGTTTTTTCAAAATGTGTCAGAATATTAGTTAATTAAAGTGGAAGAATTAAAAATATGATTAATAAAGGTTGGTTGGTTAGTTTATTGGGTTATAAGGGCGCAATGCCTATAAGGCAAAATAGCACCCGAATGATGTTGGTAGAGGAGAAGCATGTGACCATAGCAGCACCCCGAAATGGGCATAGAGGAGGCCACAACCTCATGGGAAGCTGTGTTGGAGGCCAAGATTCAATAGGAGGGGACGTGCAGGATAGTGTGCCGGATTCCAGTTCCAAACGGAATGCCTTAAGTTAGCCCTTACAGGGGCGCCGTGCACAGTGTTATTGAGGAAGAGGACCAAGGGTAGAGGGCCTCGCCAACCCATAGACAGTGGTCCTGTAGCCGAGCTTGGCACGTACCAAGGCACGATAAAGGCACAAGAACACGACAGACTCGGAATCCCATGAGGTCCCAGAAAGGTTGGGAGGAGGGCTGCGGATGTGTGGAAGAAAGGAGAGCCTCGAGTACCAGAGAAGGCCAAGCATAAGGACCGGGTCGGGATGGAGCGAGCGCTGATGGCAAAAGTGCACCACCTCCATCTTGGTGTCAGAGAAATGGAAGCCGTTATTGCTGGACCAAGCATCACGGCGGTTCAAGGCAAGGTGCAGTTGATGCTTGACAAAGGCCATGTTGGGCGACCTGCAGAAAGCATGGAGGTCGTCAACAAAGAGACCACCAGAGACGGAGGGAGGGAGCACAGCAAGGATTCCAGTAAGCTTCACCAAAAACAAGGTACAACTTAGAACGGAACCCTGGGGCAACCCGTTCTGCTGGGCGAAGGACTGGGAGAGCACGGAGCCCAGGTGGACACAAAAGGTCCAATCAGAGAGGAAGTTGGAAATAAAGATGGGGAGGTGGCCCCGCAGACCCATGGAGTGCAGGTCACGAAGGATGCCATAGTGCCAGGTGATATCGTAGGCCTTTTCCAGGTCGAAGAACACGCACACAAGGTGCTCCCGACGGAGAAAGGCCTCACGAATATTGGACTCAAGCCGCAGAAGAAGATCGACGGTCGAGCGGGACCGCCGAAACCCGAACTGACCAGGGGAGATGAGGTTGTTGGACTCCAGAAATCACATAAGGTGGACATTCACCACGCACTCCAACACCTTACAGAGGCAACTGGTCAGGGCAATGGGGCGGTCTCCCGGGCCTCATGGACGTCCTCATGCCATGCCCCGGCATGGCACGTATCATGTTTCGGGTGTCCATTAAATCGCCACGTAATTGTTTGCCGACCTGTACTCTTCGACTAATTCGCCACGAAATCTTTGTGACCTGCATGCTTTTGTATGAATAAATGTGTTGTCCAGCAGCCATACGAGATACTCGTTTGTTCACCGGCCCAGCACACCTCACAACATACAGGATATGGTCTCCCAGGTCGAATAAATCAAGTGATACAATAGTTTACTGCCATTTGAACGACTAATCAGTGGTCGAAATTAGCAATTTTAACGAGGTAAAGCAACATGCCACAAACAGGTAGGTCATTTTTCAAATTTTTTGAATGATCCTCAAGAAGTTTAGATTTAAACCAAATAAAAAATGTGTGGCCTTCTTGCAAAGAAGCTTTATCAAAGCTTCGAAGCTTCATGCCTCAACCATCCAATCCTAACAATTTTTTGAGGATTGAGGATGAAATATTTAGGAAACCATTATAATAATTTCTTCATTACTAACACTTAATTCAATTCCTCGTGGTTAGGATTATTAGCAGACTACAATCTGCAAATCCTCAATCCTCAACACTTTTATGAAATAGGGCCCTAAACATGTTTCTACCTTCAAATCCATCAAGCTTTGCATTCTTCATTACCCAGCTCCTCATATACCGGTATACATGTACTTATGAAACATGGAATCCTCAATTCGGCACAGCTATCCCTCAGATTCATCAATTTATGAAATAGCTAGGGCCCAGGTGACAAATTTTAAGTATGACCATGTATACATTTGAGTGGATTTTATGTAAATGCATTTTATTTCTGCATATTAACATAAGTTTAGTAAATGGTGCTGATGGTGCTAAGAAATTACAGCATTAGCGATTACTCAAGAATTCACCCAATCGGAGACCTAAACCAACTATATGTAAAATAAAAGTTCAGTGGATCTTGCCAGTCCATGCAGATAGCCAAAGTTCCAAGATCATTCTATTATTTAAAATATTGTTATCACTGTTGTATTTTCAATTTTTTCTTATTTGCATTTTAAACTCACTGCTCACCCTTCAAGGTCCAGATTGTGTTGAGCACGTCCCATGGCAGCGTTACCAAAAAGTTCGAACTTTTAAAATGTTATGTAACATTATAGGTTGGTCGCAGGTTGAAAACTATACATGTACATGAATGTATGAGAATATCCACTGAATATTTAGTTAACTTTACCAACGTCATTCCAATATCATTCATAAACTAATTCATGATAATTTAAACATACATCTTGTACACAATAGTTTATCTGCAGACAATATCCTGGAAAAATACCTTATACATTATTAATTAATCGTATCAACATCATCTTGACATAGTACTGTATAACTCATGTTAATTTCTGAACATGATGTGTCTATTTTGCATTACTGATGACCAAGTGCTTATACATATTGAAAAGGTGGGTTATCCACAATAGTCCATTGCCACATTTAAGGATCCCTCTTACCATGCCGTTTTAAACATGTTTTCTTGAATAAAATAAACCAGTAACTCATGCAATTGATTGCTTTTGTTTATCTAATTTCATCGATTTATGTGCATCATTTCATCTGAACTCAGTGACAACGAATAAAGTTGGTAACGAATCTGAAATTTAGATGGTTTGGTTTGCAGTGTAAGGGGTATACCATAGCCACGGGATTTGGGGCGAAGCACTACAACAATACCAGCCTTACCACCATGAATCCATCCACCAAAGGTCAGGTATCGACGTCCAACCACGTCAACATCGAACACCCAGGGGGCCACTCCCAGACTAAGGACGTCGCGGACATTATGGGAAACTTCCAGTCCCTACTTCAGAGACTACCATAGTACAATGGGTCAAACTTGAACCCACCAACTCTAGACCCTGGTCCAACCCCCATAAAATGCCCTAATGAGGGAACCAACACCAATGATGCGGACTCCCGGTACAGCGGACTCACGATACAGATTCCAGGCAATCCATTTGACGTCCACCCATTGATGGCATCCACACCATCTTTGAGTAACATGCAGACTACCGCACCCACCCTACGTATAAAGTCCATAGATATTGCCAAATTCTTCAAAACCATAGGTTTTTTCAATGGCAAAAAGAATTTTTAGAGGCATGGCTAACCCAATTCCTCATCATCAAGCAAGAGGAAGAATTGACGGTCGCACAGGCATTCGGCAGCCTGATTTGGATTCTCAAGGACGAACCCCTAATGCGGTGGTATCAAATGAAGCCCAGGGTACAATAAATCACAGAGGCCATCGATTTCCTCAAGAAGAAGTATGCTAAGGTCATCCCAGACAGGGACATCAGGTCTAAAACCACAGAATTTCTGAATTATATAATGGAAATGTGCAACACCTTGCACGACCAACTGGAGTGAAGGCACAAATCGACTTGATGTGTAATGCCCTCCACCCCAAAATTGCACAGAATACGACAAAGTCACTCTGAAGTCCATACAGGGCATCTGGGATGCCGCACTACTCCAAGAACGACTACTTGCCGACTCACGCCAATGGGCGGACCGTGACGGATGGTCCAGATCTTCCCGCTCATTGAGGGCATATGACTCGAGTAGTCGATCTGACCAGAGTTACAGGGAGTGCCATCGATCGGAACAACGCTCCACACTACATGTACATCAATCGGACAGGGCGGACGATACCCGTCGTAGGAATCAATCCCCATAACATTGACTGCATTCAAGACACTTCAAACGGCAATCGGAAGTGCATTCAGAGTGCAATTCGAAGAATGCACTTGTTGATGCAATCGGGCTTAAAAAATCTGTAGCCACGATGGGTTTATAAATACCCAATCTGAATGCAATTGTTGACTGCAATGTCATCGCAGTTTCAGAATGCAGTCACAAGTGTAAAATTTCTGATTGTGTGTAAATCAGCAGTCTAAATGCAATCATTGACTACAATGTTACTGCAATTTCAGAATGCAGTCACGAGTGCATTCCGATTGTGCGCCAACCGATAAATCAGAATGCAATCTTTGACTGCAACGTTACTGCAGTTTAAGAGTGTAGTTACGAGTGCAATCACGATTGCATCTAAAAACCATTCGAATGCAATCCTACGCTAATAAGCCTAAATATGTCTTAAACGTGTAAATTCACGCATGAGACAGTTAACGACGTGAAAGTGGCGAGAGTTAATTAATGACGCCCGAGGGGCACTGCTGCTGACATGGACATTGCTGCCGAGTTCATGTGTATATATTTTAATATCCATTATAAATTTTTATTCCAAAATGTTCCAAACTTACTTTTTTCAAATTTAAAAATGAGTAGCTTGAGAAGTGTTAGACCGAGAGGGCTCGGCCCGACAGAACAGATGGGAGGAAGGATGCCTTGGCGCAGTGGAAGATCGTGGAGCGAGCTGCGGTTCGCTCACTAGCCTACCGTAAGAAAAGTCGAAGGAGAGAGAATGCCAGATTGAAATACAAAGCAACACTTTACTCAAGGTGCGAAACAAAAAAAGGCATGTACATATAGCAGCAATGAAAGAGCAGAAATGACCATCGTACACCGTGCAAGAACGGAACACCATACGCGGATGGGTAACGCATCAAACCACGAGTCCGGCACGATGGTAATAGGCCGACGCGATGGCGAGAGAACCGCACGGTTCCAGCGTTCCGGGGCAGTAAGTCTCCGGGAGTGGTAACGACGGGGGTTACGAGAAATGGGTGACGGTGTCAGTTCAAAGTCGGCCCGAGTGATAGGCGTGCTCGCGAAACGGTGACACGGAGGGGTCGTTGACCCGGTGTTGATCATTGGACAGCCTGGGACGCTCCGGTACGGACATTCGCGATGGAGGAGAACCCTCGGTTGATGGCCGTGGAGTAAACGACACGGCAGGCAGAATGGGCCGACTGAACGGGCCGAAGACGGGCCGATGGGCGTCGTCGACGGTTGAGGTTTCTAAGATACGGACCTCAAGGATGACAGTAACGAACACTTGGGAAACTCACTCAGATGCAGTTTGGGCGAGGTCTGGCTCCAATGACGATGATAGTCACCTTCAACAGAATGCGGTCAGGGCAGCGGCTTGCAGGAGACCGATTGCTCTGCTTGGACAAATCCCGTGGGATCAGCAAACAGGACAGCAATGGCGGGTCCAGGAAGAGACAACCAAAAGGCACAAAATAGGAAGAGCTAAAAGGGTGAAGCAGCTGAAAGGCAGGCAGGAAAGTTCAGGGTCTGTGTTGCGTCGCAGGAGGCAGCCATGCCAGCACATCTGGTAAGCCTCAGGTTCTGGCATGGAGTGAGTTGATTTTCGCCCAGGATAAAGGCAACAATGGCGCTTGAGAAAACGGGCCAAATGCCAAGAATGTGGTCAGGCCACAGGTCGAGCTTGACCCTTGGCCTGAACACGGGGCAAGCATGTGGATGAGCCACTAGAGCCCGGGGGCTGCTCAGCAGCTCTGCAGCGCTGCATGCAGTCCGGTCTCAAGGGAGCCATGACGTCACCATGGGTGACTAGTCACGATGAGGT
>JAQGAF010006114.1:0-10778 GCA_034687865.1 Kryphioiulus occultus | reverse complement strand
ATAAAACTCAAATAAAATCAATCGCAATAGCTGGATCACTGCCATGTATCGCAGGTAATTCAGGAGAATCACCAACAAAACCTCCCCTCGATTCAAGGCAGTATCCAAAAAAAATTACACTATTGATCAACCCTTAAATACCGCCTGCAAGAAGCTAGTCATGTTTTGAAAACTCTGGGGCTTCGTAAACACATCTGCCAGATTCAGTTTCCCACTGACACTTCTCAGAATGAAATACCCCTTGGACAACCAATCCTTTACAAAGTGATATTTTATGTCGATATGTTTCGACTTGGTTGTCTCGGCCGCATTCCTAGAGTAGTGAATGGCAGACAGGGAGTCAGAAAGAACTATGGGGGTGTGATTGTTGTTCATTACAGGTTCAAAATTCCGAAAGATGCCTGAGAGCCAATGCAATTCTCGAAGGCAATTAACAATCCCCATGAACTCTGACTCCATCGAGCTCAGAGCTACAACTGACTGCTTCTTGCAGCCCCAACTAAGCGGCACACCACCTAGGAAAATCAAAAACCCACCAAAACTTTTCCGCTCATCGCGGTCGCTGGCCCATGAGGCGTCGGTGAAGGCTCGCATTCCATCATCCTGACATTTTGCCAAATCGATTGCCAAGCTCCGAGTATTGACACAATACTGGAGCACCTGTAACAAGCATTTAATATGGGACTCATCATGTGATGTGTTAAATTGTGAAAGCAATATGACCGAAAATAAGATGTCAGGACGTGTTCGAGTAGCCAGAAACAAGAGGCTACCAATCAATGACCGATAAGGAAATGCGATGTCTTCATGCTCCGGGCCAGTAGGTGTCGAAAAACAGGTTCCCACTGTAATAGGCACTTTGACAAGCAAGTTGGGAATGACATTATACTCTTTAGCAATGGAATCAATGAACTCACGTTGATGAAGGAGTAACTTTTCTCCTGTTCTTTCAAAGTTAACCCCAAGCAACTTCCGAATAGGTCCCAGGTCTGTAATTTCAAAAATGTCTGCAAGAAATTTGATTATGCCATGCAATATGTCCCTATTCCTGGCAAACAATATAATGTCATCCTCGTAAAATAACACTACTACGAGATTATTACAAACGAATGCACACGAAAACCCGGGAATTGTTTTAAAGTTCGCTTTTTCCAATTCTTCAGTTAACTTGGAGTACCACTGCCGGCCACTCTGGTGCAATCCATAGATTGAATTATTGAGCAACCAAACAGTGTTCACTTTTGTTGAGTTGAATCCTTGAGGCAGTCCGACGAAAGTAGTTTCATGTAGATCTCCGTAGAGGTAGGCACACTTTATGTCCAAGTGTGTATCTACCCAGCCGCGACGCACCACAAGCAGGAGCAAGAACAGTCGGATGACCACGAAATTTACGACGGGTGAAAACACCTCGTCGTAATCGACGCCTTGGGTCTGGCGGTATCCCTGTACCACCAGTCTGGCTCGACGTTTCTGGACCAGGCCATTTGAGTCGCGCTTGGTTTTGAAGACCCATTTGGTCCCCAAAACCTTGGCCCCAGTTGGCTTGTCCACCTCGTCGTACACTTCCCTGGTGATCATGATTGACAGTTCTTCTTGAATGGCAAGTTGCCATTCCTCCCTCTCTTCGCTGTTGACCGCCTGGTCAAAGCTTTCTGGGTCTGCGGCTGCAAGAAGAACAGTAGGCACGGGATCAAAACTAGTTCTACCCCCTTGTATCACATCCCGTCTGTGAAGGTTCGGGAACGAGATGTCTGGATCTTTTTCTTCGGGGGCTTCCGCTGGAGTGAAATCAAAGTCCGCAGGATAGGGAATTTTTCGTTCTCTGAAGAATTCCTTAGCAGCAGCTTCGTTTCGCAACACATCTCCTGATGCATTTACGTAGCGGATGTCTCGTTGTCGGCTCTCCCCTCGGGGTCTGGTCAGCTGTCTGGTCCATGCAGAAGCTGCTACCTCCCCTGGAATTACAGCAGTGGGGACTTCGATGTCTTCTTCAGGAACAGGTCTAGTCTTTTCAGGAATCCACTCAAAAAGTTCCGGTTCGATGAGTTTGGTCGGCAAAGGTCCGCTGGGCTCCACTGCACTGCTCAACGATGGTCTCTTGGAGGTCTCGTTGATTTGGACACTTCGAGTTTCGTAAACTCTCTTGTCCGCAGGATTCCACACTCTATACTCTTTGGTCCGTCCGGCGTACCCGATTAGCACGCCTTCCCAACCGTTGGGTTCGAGCTTGTCTGTCCTGGAAACTGGCGTTTTTAAAACGATGCATGGAGACCCAATAATTCTCAGATGCGTGACGCTTGGGACCTTTCCTGAAAATACAAATAATGGCGTCTGGCCATTGATTTTATTGTGGGCAAATCTATTCTTGAGATAGATAAAAGTTGAAGCAAGTTCAGCCCACAAGAATTTGGGGAGACCTGAGTTTACCAGGAGTGCTCTGATTCCCTCAATCAGGGTTCTGTTGAGGCGCTCAGCAACTCCATTCATTTGCGGACAATAGACATTTGTCCGCTGGTGAGTCGTTCCCTGTTCCTTGAGAAAAACATCAAAGTCACTGTTACAAAATTCGGACCCGTTATCGGTCCGAATGGACTTCACTGCACGCCCAATCTGGTCTTCATCTCCTGGACGAAGTATTTGAATTTCAGCAAAGTTTCGTCTTTGGTCTTCAGAGGAAACACAAAACTCATGCGTGAGTAATCATCGATTATGGTTAACAGATACCTGCTTCCTCCCATGCTTGGTGTTTGTGCCGGTCCCCACAGGTCGAGATGAAGCAAATCCAAAGGTTCCTTAGTCGAGATTTCCACCATTCTAGCAGAACTGGACGTAGTAATTTTACTTAAAGAGCAAACCTGACATTTGCCTTCTCCTTGTAAATCTGCCTTCTCCAATCCATGGACGTGGGTTTTACTTCTCAATGTCTTGATTCCCTGGACATTCTGGTGACCGAAACGCCTATGCCAGAGTTCCAACTCCTGGCTTTCTGTGGGGACGTGGGCACCTGCAAGAGCAAAAGTCTTCCCACCTGAGCAAGGAAGCAAGTTATTTTCGTTTACACGTTTCACTAGTGAGTTTACACAATATAACCGATTTTCCTTGTGGGCCATCATCATAGTTTCTCGGGTAACTTTTGAACTCACGCGGAGCATTCCGTCCTCCACATTTATTCCAAGTCCCTTCTCCTCGATGCGAGCTACACTGATTAGATTTCTTGTAAAACCTGGAGCAAAAAGTACATTGGTTAATAGGACTTCCCTTTTAGTATCGTTCACTTCCACAGTGAACTCCACGTCGCCTATTCCAAGCACTTCCGAGTGCCCTTCGCCGAGTGTCAGGTTGGATCTGGATGGTTTGAAATTAATGAAAAAGTTCCGAGAAAAACATATGTGGTCAGTGGCCCCTGAGTCAATGTACCATTTTGACTCAGTCTCTTTTGAAGACCCAACACTTGCCAGAGCACTGGCAACCAATACCAATCGGCTCCCACTGTCTCCATTCCCTGAAGGCTTAGGTGGATCCGTAGTCGAGGCTAGGTTGCTAGATGCTGGCTTTTTCTTCTTCTTTTTATTCCAGCTCTTCTTTTTCGGTTGAACTTCTGTAGGGCTGGAAATATTCGAAGAAATGTTATTTTGATTCACTCGAGGGGATCTGCAATCCCTGGCGAAATGCCCCATTTTACTGCAGTTGAAACACTTTATCCCATTTCTATTAAAGGGTTTTCCATTTCCCTGGGAAAACAATGCTCCTGCATTTTCGTTGCCATTGCCATTTCCGTTTGCAGACTGATGTTGTTGCTCAAGCTGCTCTGCAATTAAGGCGTCCGCCACCTTTTTGGGATCTTGCAACTCAATGGGTATTTGCTTCAAGGCGTGAGTGGCGATGTTGTAACTGCTAGGCAATTTGAGCATGTATTGAAACGATATCTCATAATCCCTGAGATCTATTCCCGCACTCCTACATTCCCTAGCAGTTGTATTGACTCTAGACACGAAAACGGACATGTTTTCGCCAGGCTTGAGAGATAGTTCAAGGAATTTCGTCCGCAGTTGATACATACGAGACCCAGACTTGGGTTCATATGTCACTCTCAAAAGTTCCCAGAGTGCGAATGGGGACTCACAATCCCATATCAGGGGTTTAGATTCCGTGGACACGGACATCTGTAGTAGGGCTAAAGCTCTCTCTTTTAAAGCAGGCCTTTTCCGAAGTTCTGCTGGTGTTGCATCCTCTGGTGGAACAGGATCTTCTTCTCTGATCCACTCTGCGAGGCCCTTCTCTCGCAGCATGCATTTTGCCTCGAAAGCCCATTCTCTATAATTATTTCCATTTAATTTGGAGAACGAAAGGCTCTTCTCGGACTCTGAGGTCGCCATGTTGACTTAGACAAATCTTGGATTCGTAGATGAAAGTCAATGTTCGAAATTTGTATTCTTCTATCTTGGGGCCCCCAGAATTAAAGTGAATAAACTTACAGTTTTCTCCAGTTCGGTAGTTTCCTTTCTCAGGAATAATCGAAGGATATTATGAAGCACTTAACACCTTTTCCAGAGCTCCTGCAGTAGATTTTTCGAAGCACAGGTTTCTTCTATCTCCAATTACGTAGTGTGGTCAGCAGAACCACGCTCTGCTACCATTTTGTAGACAACTGATGATTCTTTACCCTTCTCAGGAAACAACCATCACAGGATCGATGGGAGAAAGAAAAGGTCCTCGTGGATGGCTTCTTTATCAGGAAGGGTCCGAGGTGAATTTTTCGAATTTTCGTAGAATGCTTACTTTAACTTTTCTTTCTCAGTTCTGCTCCCAGCACGGCGAAAATTAAATTCTTCTCGAATTTAATTTCAGGTTTGAAGTTTGTGTTCCCCAGCTTCAAGTCTCCAGAAAACTGCTCAGCAGGAAATGAAATGGTTGCTTTGGACTCCGGAAGGATGACAGTATCCCGTTTTGCGAACTGCTGATAGTCATGAATTCTCAGCAGCTAGTGTCTTAAAACTTGGCATTATTCTGGTCTTCCAGATTCTCGGATGACCAGAACTGACCAATGAGAGGAGTCAAAATTGTTGTTGATTTATTTTTGGATAGTCCAAGGACCTTCGTTGGAGGTCCCTGGACTAAATATAGATTGGGAGTGGGGGACCAAACAGAGGTCTATTCATCGTTACAGTGCTTAAGCTAAATATAGCCTAATGGCAGGATGCTATGAAGGCCAAGGGAAAATGGCAGGAATTGCCCTATTCCCTTGTTTTCCATAACATGAAATTATGAATTTAGGAAATAATCCTGGAAAATATTATGAGTTGCCATAAAAGTCGTATTAAAGTCAAGTTCCTTACTTAGCTCATCTTTAACAATCTCGCCAAGCTCATCTTAGTTAGGTTGATTTACCGCAAACACGAGATGATTTAAAAAAATCCTTTATCTCATCATCAGAAATTGCATCATTTTCTCCTTTTCCAAAATTTTTGGATAAATTTAAACCCAACTTGTTTATTATCAATTATCTTCTTTTTATTAGTAATTTTTCATTAATGTTTTCTAGCGTTAATTCTTCTTTAGACTGTTTCTTAATTTCTTCCACAAAAGCTTTTTCTGAATTTTTCAGCATCTTCAGATAAATCTTTGTTTTTTATAAATTTATCATGAAATGTTTTAGTTCCATCGCTAAATACCTCTTCTACCAATGTGAAATGATAAGACTAGAAAATATCATTCTCTTGATGATGTTGAATAGAATTGTTTTTTTGAAAAACATTCGGCTAGCCTTCTTGCTAATCTAGTTAGATTATAATCTTGTAATTTTGGCTTTAATAATGAGGTAATATCTTCATTAAGTCTATAGCATATAGGTTTTTTATCACTTGCTTTTTACATCTAAAATACCATCTTCAACTTCTATTTCCGTAACGTGTTCAAAATCTAACCGAGGTCCGATGCGGATCCCCCTTGCTATCCGCACGTTAAATATCCCTCAGGGGGTGTATTTCTCCGTCTTTCCAGGTCTGCCCCCTGGCGTTCGTGATGGGCCCAATAGGTGCGAAAATAGGCCAACGTTAAAAATTCCACAAACAAACAAACAATTGAGCCATCATTAAATAGCTTTTCTTTTTTGACATCTCGGTAAGAGAAGAAATATTTTGCTGAGCTGTAATCACTATCGCATTTTGTTAGTAAATTATCCACTGTAATCTTTTTAGACTCTTCTAATCTATGCTTAGCTTGTTAGAGACGATATTCTTTTTTTGCCATCTTTAATATATTCAAAAACTAAATCCTCAAACTTTTGGCCTTTTCTATCAATTCAATTCAACTCTGTAACTGAATACCGTGTGGTAGAGTGGTGTAATCCATCAACCTAATTTAATCGGCAATTACCACCGCATTAGGGTGGCTACAACCACCATCATTGTAAAATTGAAGTTCTTGAAGCTTAAGGCTGTCTTTGGGAAGAGATATTGCAACGTCTAATAGCATGAAAAAATAAGACCAATAGTATGGATCCGAGTGGGCTTGGAGTTTAATATGTGGATTGGAATGGCAGGTTCTACCACCGTGGTGGTTTCGTTTAAAGATTCCTTCCACCAAATTAGAATTTCCAGGCAAAGTAAATTTTTCTAAAAGGCTCATGCATTGAGCTTCCCGTCTCCATCGTAACGTATCCCATTGCATAATTATAAAATAAACGCAAATACCTTTTGACACTCCCTCGTAGTATAATAAAGATGAATAATGAATCAAATACCGCATTCTTAAAAATTTATTATTTAAAAAAATCCTAATATAGTATTACATTTTACTCTAAAACGCCCTAAACTTCAACATTTGTTTGCTACCATGTCGTTATTGGTGGAATAAGACTTCCCAAATTTAACAGCATAAATTCTTCTGGGAAAGGAATCATATAATCCTTTGATGAAATATTGTAAATAGATTATTATACCAATTGTTAATGCAGGGTCCTTTCAAATCCTACATTACAGTAGATGCTAGAGGCCCCAGGCTCAGGTTTGTAGAACTTTTCAGAGGGGTTTGATGCTATTTAGATCCATTGACTCTGCTGGTCAATTTTAATGTTTAACTCCATTTACTGTTTCTTTAAGCATTTTCTAAAATGTTCTAACTTGATAAATTAGGGCATTATCAACCGGAAAGAATCCAAAGGTGGTAATGGGTCATGATTGAAATACTGTACAACGTGACGATATGGTCTACCCATGATATGACGGACCTTCCACAATGTTTGACTGTCAAAATTAAGCAGTCCAGATCTAATGCATGATTGCATCTGAATAGTGCACTGAATACATATCACATTCAAAACACCATCACAATGAAAACTCTAAACTGTGCACATTGAGGAAGTAATCACATTAATGTCTAACGCACTTCTGATCATGAAGGTTAATGTTGCAACTGTCAACGTACATGGAAAAATACGTTGAATAATATACATGGACATATTGGAGAGTTCAAGAAATCCTTTCATCTTTTCTAAAATTAAAGAAAGTCCTTAATAAAATGTTAACTGACGCCTACCGTAGTTCACTAATTACTTTTTAATACCATCGTTTGTAATGGCGTAATGTTGTGCATTTGCATGTTGGTCTGACCATATTTGACCCTTTGCAATGTTTCATTTTTTAATTTATTTTTTGAAAAATTAATTTACCCCATTGTTTACAACGTTATTTACAAAACATTTTGTAATCTCAATGAAATTTAGAAATAAAACATTTTTATCTTATCAAAATTGACTTATTCTTGGGAATGCAACAGGTTTCTGAAAAATCTATGTCATGATCTCATGACGTATCATCGTCTGTTGTGTTGAGCAGTTTTTAATAGGCAGGTATCATTTAATGTATTTTTGTTTAATATTCATGCACCAATAACAAAGCGATGTTCACCTGGTCACACACGCAGTAGCTTGCCCTTGATTTCCGTTAAATTCTGTGTTTGGGGTCCATTGTAGAACATTGGGCGCAATGCATTTGAAAATCATTTGGTATATGCTTAACCAATGTTACACTTTCTACTTCACAGAAGCTTACCGTTAAATTCAGTGCATGGTGTCCATTGAAGAACATTGGGAACAATGCATTTGAAAATCATTTGGTATATGCTAAACCAATGTTACATTTTCTACTTCACAGATCAGACCTTTGATCAGCATAATGTGCAGGTCTGTTCCAGTTTCAAGTAGAGAAATATTTCCAATTAAACACACGACGGTAGGAATATTTAAACATGATTACTAAGGGAATTTCCAAATTTATTTTAATTACTAATAAATGATATGAATTGTTTAATTTTGTAGTACAGGATTAATCAGCTTATTGTTCTGCATATTACAAAAAGCCTTCACAGTGGTTTCACTATTGGTGAAATTTGTGAAATTGATGGTTGCACTTTAATTACGGTGAGGATTAAAATTGCTGAAGTTGATTAATATTCTAATCACTAAGTTAATTTGAAATTTTTGCAGATTTCTCTGATGTTTTGGGACATCTTTTCAATAAGCTGTCAAAACGCAATTGGGTACAAGAATGTATGACTTGAACTGTAAAATGTAACAATACATGTAATAGTTGATTGTAAGGATGTCAGTACAATGAAGGTTGTCAGTACAGTTCATTATATTTTAGTTGTGTGGCTGTTCAATGTAACAATACATGTAATAGTTGATTGTAAGGATGTCAGTACAGTGAAGTTGTCAGTACAGTTCATTATATTTTAGTTGTGTGTGAAAATGCTTTGTTATAGTTTCAAAATAGAGCTTGTGGCTTTCTTGTGTTTTGACCTTTGTAACCCAGTTTTGAAGCAAAATTTCGCCTGCAGCAGTTTATTTCATATCGTTTGTTCATTGTTACTTTTATGGAATTCATCATTTCTGAACTACTTTCTAAAGTTGCAAAACATTTTTGTCAATGTAATAATGATGAGGAAAACAGAGGGGGGCTGGAACGGATGGCAAATGCTGACCTCATGACAAATTGGAAAAGTTGACAATCGATATATTGAAAATCTCCTAATGCCCTGTCTCTCAAACGTGGGCAAGTTACCCAACATTGTATACGAGGGGTTTCTTAAGAATCTCAAAGTATGACCGGATAGTCTAAAATACTACCCTAATAACTATGTTGCCAGAATTGGGAAAAGGGCATTCTGATAAGTGGTTTTGGGTAACGACGTTCTGGGGCCCTAATATGTGACAGTGAATTGATGTAGGAATCATTGTGATAATTCGTGTAATGTGTGCTGATTTAAATTGTTTATTCAATTATTCACAGAAGTTGTTTAAATTTTTTTCATATCCTCACATTTCATAATAAGTACACGTATGTAGACAATCATAACCGATCAATAACTGTTGTTCTCAAAGTTTTTCGAACGTGGCCGAACTATGTTAGATCTGTGAGTCAAAGAGTAAATCAAGAATGGACACTTTGCAATCAAATCTAGAAAAATTGCATGTGTATTTTAGAATTGAGAACGCCGTATGCAAAATTTTTACAAAAACTAGAGCGCACCAAAATTCTAAAAAAATATAGAGAACGCTGTAGTCGAACTTTGCAAAAAAAATTTGTCCTAAAAGTCCTAAAGTTTAATCTCAAAAAGTCCTAAAAATTGAATCTTAGAAATTGTTTGCCACCCTGACAAGTATTCACAAAGAAATGCCATAAATTCAAAATCACTGGATGGACATAAGTCTTGCAACACAACAATATTATGTCAAAAGTCTTGCAACTTGATAGTCAATATTTTGTAGCACCACCTTTCGGTTTGAAAACATTGTTAAAATCTGATGGGCAATGATGTTATAAGTTCTTCACATCCCTCTGGGGTACCTCTATTTCACACATGATGGTCATTTTCTTTCAAATCCCACACACCTTGAATTTCAACTTTGTTCACAACTCTTTTCATTTTTCCCAAATATTTTTTGTGTGATTGTGTTCTAGAGAGCTTGCAGGGCGTCAATATAACCATATACCAATATGACAACACCAATGAACAAATTGGTGCAAGCAAGTTAATTCCTGCCCAGGTCGCCAAACTTTGGATGTGATTCATATACAGTGTACAGTATACAAACAGGATGCTACTAAGAATTATTGCTGCAAACTGCAGAATTACTAGCTTAAATTACATTTCCGATTTTCGCTCGAATTGTACAACCCCCATTCCTCCCACCCCCTCTTGAAAGTCCTCTTGGTGTATGCATGTCAATTATGGCTGAAGGCCGTTAGAGCAAAACATTTATGGTTGTAAAACGAAACATTGCAGTAAATCAAAAAAGCCGTTATAGCGAAAGTTCGGATAAGGCCGTATAAAGAGGTATTGGTGTACTGTGTATGTACTACTTTGTAGTCTTTTATTCATGTATACTGATAGTATTTGAATCATAGTGGTCAAGTACCTTCAGTTGCGGGCTATTTTAATGAGGTGGTAAATTCTTTGCTAATATAAGAACAGCTCAACAGCATATTTAACTACTTAATTTTTGGTGGTAATCACCATTACAGTAAGTGTCTAACCAGTCTTAAAATACGTAATCTGAATATTAGACAAACCAACCAACTTGAAGAATCACATGAGCACATAATGAATGTAATAGAACATCCTGTAAGTAGCAGGTCACGTTGGTTGTTTATCGAAAATATGAAGGAAGTAGGCATTTTAAATTGAATGTCTTATCATTTTTGTTAAGATAGAAATCATCTGTTTTTTCTATCTATATACATTGTGACGTAGCATATCATGTTATTATAACGAGA